>CAKAOH010010408.1:23265-72282 GCA_916701665.1 Sebastiscus tertius
TGTGATGGTATATTGACCTTTTTACAGGTTAGCATTGGGCTGAATGAAAAGAAATTATCAGGAAGGGTGTGTGAATGTATGTTTATGTGTGTGTTAGCAGTGGTGGGGTTATAATTTGGGTTGAAAAGTGTCTGTAAATTTACAATTTTTAGTTTTTGCTGTTATTTATTCCCCTTTTGTGCTGGGAAACAAAGACCTCTTTGTTATAAAAAAAAAAATAACTAAGCTGTTTTAAAGTCATTCAGCATTTCATTACACTAACTTTGATGAGCACAAATTCAATCATACAAATTCAATCAACAACTTTTGATATAATCTTCTTTCACATGAAAAATATTCTTTTTTTTTAATAACTGCTTCAGAACTCCTTTTTAGCTGCTACACAACAACAAGAATATTTCAGTAATTCAGTACAGCCCAACACAAATGTTTGTTTTGTGAAACATAAATTAAATGTAGTTAAATGCAAATGTGCATTTGCAAATGTGTTTCTCATACATAGACTTTACATGGATGGGCCGCCCATATATTAACGGCTGCCTAAGTATATTTGGCAATCCATTTTAGCATTTCTCATTTTTTTTATCTGTCAGACCCATGGCGGAGCCGCGGGACTACGATGCAGCGGCCCAACGTGCTGCTGCACACTGCTCAACTAGGACTGGATCCTTGTATGGGGGACGGACTGCTGCACAGGCTGCACGTAGGGTGACCAGGTGTCCCACTTTACAGGGGCTTGCGTACCATTTTTATCACTTGACCCATGTCCCACATATTGAGACGATGTCCCACATTGTCATTGGCTCTAGTTTTTAAAAGTCAAACCACTGCAGGACAGATGCTTTTTAAAAATCTGGCTTTTATCCAATGGCTGTGAAGAATGCAAGGAAGGTTTTCATCACGGGGCTGTGTTTCCTGTCAATCAAACTGTGCACACATGGGTCAAGTGCAGGTTAACATTACACCGCCTTTGCTATGCCCAACGGAGAAAATTGCGACTCACCGCAAAGTCACAAGCTATGCAGATTTAAGCGGAATATGAGGGAAACTACCACAAAGAAAAGGAAGAGCAGCTACAACAAAGACTGTTGTGTTTTGTGAAATTTACCAGTTGTTTTTCAATTTCACACCGGAGGAGTACGACATGAAGCGACACAGTTCATGTGAGTCTCACAAGAAACATGTGGCTCAAAAGGATATGTGCCGATCTATGGATGCATTCAGGCAAAGCACTGTACTACATGTACCTTTAATGTGACTGACAAGCCCTCGGGGCAGCTCTACGTTGTCGTCCTCTCATGTTGGACTGAGGGCAGAATGGACGCTACAGTGACTCACTGTCGCCTCTCGAGATACAAGTGGTATTATAAGACAGGATGGGCCGGGGCTAGCTGGTTAGCACGCTCATTTCAGTAGATATCTCTGCAACACAATACATCAGACGACTTTGATATAACGTCAACACTTTAACCTCTTCACATTCTGTTGATAATGTTAGTTCATTTTTTTAATGTTATAAACTAAAATTCTGGCCAGATCGTACGCACCTTTAAAGTTCAACTAAATTGTCAATTTCTTTTCTTTTCTGTTATAAGGGTTTACAATTATGTCTGCTTATGATATGGTAAAATGTTTGTTTCTATCTGCATATGACACTGTAAATACAGCCTGAGCAAATAACCATGTTATTTCCCATGGAAAGTTTCCACCTTGAAAATTCCTGGAATTTTGCAACCCTAGTTACGATACAAGTTCACAGCAGGTTGGAAGCATGTGAAGCAAGCAGGATGACATGCACTGAGTTGTCAGTCACTTGAAGGCATGGTGCCTCCATTGGAACAAAAACAAAAAGTCAAATTCTTGCTTATTTTGATGGACTTTTTATGGTGTAATTAACAGCAATCCCCATTTCCTGGAAAGTATTTCAAAACATTTGCTCTGTAGTTTTCTCCATGCATCTTTCATATGCCCTCGTCTAATTATCAAAAATTTAGAAGGGGCCTGTAAAAGGTCCCTGCTGGGTTGGACTAATGGCTCGTGTGCATAAAGTATGACAGCCTTCTAAATTAAACCATTTGTTCAAAGCAGGTCAGCCTCAGCGGTAACCATGTGCCTAAAACATGACTGGTGCCTTCATGGCCTAAAAAACTCCAAGTTTGATATCCGTAAACGACTATTAAAACAGCATTACCACGGTGACTGGCATGTCTGTACTGAGTGAGATGCTGGTTAAAAAAGGCTGCCAAAGAATTATGACTACAATATGAATTAGCTTAGGGCATTTTCATATAAGGTAAGATTGATCCGTATCGTGCTCAAGTACGAAGCCCCCCCTCTCTACTCCCCCACCGCTCAGCTTTCACATTTGTAATGTTGTTCCGTACCCGAGTACACTTGCGTCATCATCCACGTGTATTAGTTTATGTTGAGATCGTAAAACACTTCATTCAAACTTGACAGAAACAAAAAAAACTCGTCGTTAGTCTTTCCAATAATCACCAACTCTGGTTTTGTTGAAATAAACACTTAATTCATCGAGTTTGGTGTGAAATGCCGGTTCCACACGTTGTTCCCCCTGCTGTCTCTCTCTCTTTCTCTGCCCGCTGAACAGCTGAGCGGCTCTCGTTCTTCAGAGACAGACCATTAAATTAGCTAAAACAAAATAACAAACGTCGCCCAACCCCATCGCCTACTAGGGTTTATAGTTTAAGAACCCTCTCGCCTGCCTTTCTGCATCATCACGCTTGGCTATGCAGTTCAGATGATCGGTGCTGGCTACAAGCATATAGAGATTTCGGAGGAGACCAGCGCTGTGAAAAAAGCCTGCCCTTTCAAAACTACTCGCTGACTGCTAACGTTATTCTTGTTAAATAGCAGTCCACTTCCGTGTTTCGGTACGGTTGGCTTTCATGCCTGATGCAAACCGTACCTGAGTACACATGAACTGTACTGGACTCGAGTACGGGTCGACAAACCGTGCCCACATACGGTACGGAGCGTTCACACTAGTCAAACGAACTGGACTTTGGGATCAAGTGTACTCGGATCCGGGTCCCTGATGTGAAAGCACCCTTAGTCACATACTGTGTTCTGCTTTCCCTCACACCATGGCATAAATACAGTAAACACATGATGCTTTGTGCAGATGTTGGAGGAAAAAGGGAGGGCTTAGAGTTCATATGTGACTGGGTTTATCCAGAAGGCATCTCCTAACAGATCTTAGCACTTCGTCTATGAAAGGTGAGATGATCAGAGGATGGTGAATACCCTTATTTAATGCCCTACTTTACAAGATTTCTACTGCAAGTGAACCTTCACTTTGTAGCTAGACTTTTTTTTTTATCTAACTCCATCTCTAATCTATAGCCTTTAAATGTTACGAACAGGAAAAGAGGTGTGTTTACCAATGCATTATGGAGCAGTCACCTTCCAGAGGTTCGCTGGTGGCTCAGAGACCTTTATTTGCACCTCTCCAAAAATCCAAAATAGATTTCACAGAGCAGTGGGTAACAAAGTTAATGAAAAGTAATGCAGCACAGCACAGATATTTACAGGATCTCCAATATCTTTTAATGCTCTGTGGAATCCACAATGAACCTTTCTCGTATTGGCACTTGTCTGACTGGAATTCATTTAAGCGCACGAGCCACGCCGCCGTGTCTTTCCTTTCTTCCTCACACTTATCTTTCATCCTCCCTTCTTCCTCTATATCCCCCAATCTCACGTGGACATGATATTTCAAAATGAAGTAAAAGAATATATATAATCTAAGATAATAAAAAGCCACCCTTTGAATGTTGACTGAGTCTTGATTGGATGCTGCAGCTTCAGGACTCCGATGAAGCTCAAACAACGAAATCAAATATTGTAAATTAATCTTTGCAGACACTCTACCTCCCTCACTTTCTTTCCTTCCCCCTCTCCCTCGCTGCCTCCCTCTCTCCCCCTCCTGGTGGTTAAGGCATACGTGTTGAGAGGTGGTAAAATATGCTGTGTTGTTTTATGGTGTGTACGTGTTATGATGGGGAGGTTTGCACAATTCTTTTTTTTTATGACCAACTGTTTTTCATTTTCAACACAAGAAGTACGCAAGAAATGAAAATGTCTTGAATTGTATGTGTAAGGAATAATGTACAGCGAGCCAGGTTGTTGTGAAAGAATCCCCGACTGCGCGTCGGGGTGCAGCATCGCCCTGAAGGGGATTCTTTCACAACAATGACCCGCTAGCTGTACATTATCCAGATTATTACACGGCTACTTACTGAAGAAATCAATATTTTGACACAAAAACGGTCCACCAGAGTCCGACATCTGAACTGCGCCCATAGCAACGGTCTGTTATACATAGCAACGGTCTGTTATACAGAAATTACAGACCGCAGAAAGACCAATCAGAATTGAGTATTCAACACAGCCGTGTAATAATCTAAAATATAATAGAAAAATATAAATTTAAATAGAAAAAATAGATACATGAATAATATTCAAAATAATAATTAGGGCTGTCAATCGATTAAAATATCTAATCCCAATTAATCACACATTTATTATCTGTTCAAAATGTACCTTAAAGGGAAATTTGTCAAGTATTTAATACTCTTATCAACATGGGAGTGGGCAAATATGCTGCTTTATGCAAATGTATGTATATATTTATTATAGGAAATCAATTAACAACACAAAACAACGACACATTTTGTCCAGAAACCCTCACAGGTACTGCATTTAGCTTTAAAAATATGCTCAAAACATAACTTGGCAAACTGCAGCCCAACAGGCAGCAACAGCTGTCAGTGTGTCAGTGTGCTCACTTGACTATGACTTGCCCAAAACTGCATGTGATTATCATAAAGTGGTCATGTCTGTAAAGGGGAGACTCGTGGGTACCCATAACCCGCTAGAGCACTCCAACATGGCGGTGCTCTTGCCATGAAAAATGAAACGTAATCTTCTTTTTCTTTTAAAAGCTGGCATTTGTCATGTTTGTCATACTATATAATTATTAATTAGAGTGGAAATCCATTTATTAAACCAGCTAAACTTGGTTGATTCAGTATTTCATACCAGCTCTACAGTCTATCAACAAAAGTGAATTATTTCAAGGGTGCAGAAGCAACTGTTTACTACTACTTAACAACTACTACCACTGAATTTGTTTGGCGTTCTCTCAGTACTCGGTCATTAATAAAATTCCACAGGAGCAGGACTACAGGGGGAAAGAGATTTAGCATCGCATCACCTCCACTTGGACCCCGGGGGGAGAGCAGCTCCCCCACAGAGTGAGACAGAGGGCAGGGGAAGTTGTAGGGGAGACAAGAGACAGGAGAGAGAGAAAAAAAGTGAGACAGAGAAAAATGAGGGTGTGCTGAGGACAGGAGTAGAGAGAGAGACAACAGGGAGGCAAAGAGGAGAGAGAGAGAAATAGGAAGGTAAATTGACTTTGAGGAGGTTAAACTCTGAGTCTATGCCCAGAAGAGACTGATTATGATAAGGAGAAGAAAGGAGAGAGAGGAGACACATATTTCATTAAAGAAAGGAGGAGGGAGGCATAGAGAGGGGTGAATGTTGCCTTTTTTTCTCTTCTTCTTTTTTCTTACCTGCGTTGTTAGACAAGCTAATTAGGTTAGCAGCTAATTAGCTTGTTTTGATTCACTAAGTCACCTTGACCCACGCTTTGACCTATTGGCTACTAACTGAATAGACACACACACACACACACACACACCGCCAGGCAGACCAACAAAAACACACACACCCAAACAAAGACAAACCTACAGGCGCACAAAGACACAAAGACATCCAAAGAAAAATGCACGTGCACACACACACACACAAACACATATAGACACAAACACACACACCGTTGGGATTGCTGTAGAAGTAGCTAGCAGACAGCTATATTGGATTTGTTCGGGGGGTCAGGTCCAATGAAATTAATCAAGTTCTCTTCCACAAGTACAAAAACTCTCTCGCTCTCTCACTGTCTGCATGCATCCCTGTATACACCTCTTTCTCTCTCTTAATGTGTTTGTAAGCCTGCTTCTCTCTCTCTCTCCCTCTCTCCCTCTCTTTCTCACCCACACAGACACACACAGAGAGAGGTTTCCAGGTGTTGCATTACTGTAATAATAAATTTATAATGCCCACAGTAGCTGGAATCAGATTACGCATTATTGTAATTGGACGGCGCATAGATTGAATTACACTGTGAAAGACAGTTAGCAGACCACAACTCAATTATTTTCTGTCTATTCCAGAGAAACAGAGCGAGAGCCAGAGAGAGGGACACAACAAGTGAAGAAGTGGTGAGTCAAACATGTGTAATAGCGCATTTTTACCATAGGAGAGTGGTTAAAAAAGATATCTTTTCTAAGCTCAGCCAATAAAACGACATATAAAACATATGATATGTTAATTAATCGATTATCAAAACAGTTGGCAGTTAATTTTTGAAGACTTTTATCAAGCAAAAATCACCAGATTCAACTGTTATCAGGCCATTAAATACCCGTTATCAGTCGCTATAAGCACCATAGATGTCATAATTACTACAGTCACTACAGGTCGCTGAGGTCATGTACTTTTATACCTCCTTTCGGTGATCTACCATGTGAATAGATGATGAAACCTCCCAGTGGGTGAAGTAGGCTCTTATTAACCCATATCTATGGGGCTTATAGCGACTGATAACGCCTATTTAATAGCCTGACAACAGTCTAATCGGTTGGCAAAAATGCCAAGCATGACCGGTCCCAGCTTCTCCAATAAGTATTTGCTGATATTCTCTATTTTATATGACTGTAAACTGAATATCTTTGGGTTTTGAATCAAGAAAATAACAGGCAACATAATCAATAAAGTTATTCTTAGTTGCAGCTCTACAAGTGTCAGCATGAGTGGATTAACCTATTCAGGGGGCGGCAGTAGCTCAGTCCATAGGGGCTTGGCTTGGGAACCGGTAATGATGCAGGGCCCACCTTAATACTGTACTTTATTGATGCATTTTTGTAACAAATTTGAAAACAACTGTTGACAGGTGCTTCTAGAGGTCTGGGGCCCCGGGGCTGTTCCTGGCTTAGAAAGAAAGAAATATTTCCATATTGTTTATACTGTAATATCTGTCTGTTTTATATCAATTGATATGTCAGGTATTTACTTTGCTGGTTTAGCCGAAAACAGTAATTCCCCTGTGGTTATTCTGCTGTATATCACAATGCATGTTGTTTTCTCGCAATATAAAATTACGTACTGTATAGCATTATTTATAGGGGTAGGGAAAAATGATTCTTAGATGCATTGCGATTCTCTGTTGAAAGATTGTCTTCATACAGAAAAGTTAATAATCAGAAATGTAAAACCTACTGTAATTCTCAACATTATGATTGCCTGTTACAATTTTGTAAGACTGTACGTTCCTTACGGCTGAACCAACTGGATGGTGAGAAGTAATTGATGTGGATGGCAGAGCGTGAGCAACCGCAGATGGATACCATCTGACTGGCAGAATCAGGGCTTTCGTACTATGTTGCACACTTTGGAGCCGAGGTACAACAAACCATCTTGCTGTCTTTTGCCGGCACTGGGATACCGTCACTCTACAACAAAACCAGAACTAAAGTCATGGAATCAGTGAGGAAAGCGGGTAGCATAGCAGTAACATGCTGCTACGGACACACTTTTGTTTCTTTTCTTGTTGGTTCTTCACAATGCTTGGTAATATGTTGGCAAATATAACTTTCCAGTTGACACATCTCTTCCATTTGTTACTACTATTGTATTAATAAAATATAAAGGAAGTACATTCATCTGTTCTGTTTATTTTAATTATAAATCATTACAAACACGCTATATATGTTTTAATAGTACCATTAAAAAAATCATGTATAGAAATGTACTCTCAATTATACACCTTTCCAGTACAAGCACAGTCTTTTGCTGCTGGTTACTGAGCAGTACAGGTTTTGGTAAGATTCAAACTCCTTGTTCAGAGGCACATCCACAAGTTGAGAGATTGTAGCTAGCAAGCATCACTCTTTTTGTCAGGCTTGTTTGGGTTAAAAACCTCGAGCTTGAGAGTAGAAGATTTAGTCTACTATCAGTTGGAAAACTAAAAAGGTCATTCTGTTTACCATTTCACTCACCGGGTCTTGTTGACATTAGCAGATGCCAATCCTGAACATTTTGTTGCCTCCAATCATTAAAGGCACAGAGCTGCATCAGCTGCCACGCTTACAGCACAAAATACTAACATGAGGGGGAATGACTCTGACATTTCTAAAACTGAAACTGACACATCCATAAATAACACACACACTCATCACACCCTCAACCCTTTTCCCCTTTTTCTGTCCTCTCACACATAAACACACAAATTTACTTTTCAATTTTCAATAAATTATTGTATTTTTATTTTAATAGTTGCTTTGATTTGTTGCAAATATTTTAAGGTTTTTCCTCCATGACATGTGTGTGTGTGTGTGTGTGTGTGTGTGTGTGTGTGTGTGTGTGTGTGAGACTGACTGTGCTGCTGTGTGCCAACGTAAAACCATCATGACAGAAAATGAGATATATGAGACTTCTGAAAACTGCCCGGCTTCAATCGGCTGCTGATTGACGGCGCATCTCAAGCTGTAAGTTTAGGAAGCGCTTGATTTATGCAGCAGAGTTTTTCTATGAGCGGAGCACACATTTTAGATGTCAATATCGCAGTGGATCATGTTCATTTAATGGTAGAAAGCCAAAATCATGATCACGATCAATATACGATTAATTGTGCAGACCTACTCTACGAGGTTTACATCCTCTACTTTTCCGATATGGCCAACAAGTCGGTAACAACCGTGACGCATAAAGGTTATAATTTAATTTGTAATGATAAGTTTCTCTACTGTCCCAGAATTGTCCCAGACACCGTATCTTTGTGTCCCAGGTGCTTTTTTTATTGTCCCCGGGACAATGGGACATCCTTAATTTCGAGCGTTGAGAGGGTCACATAAAATCACATAAACCCCTTTTATATATGATCTATGTATATTACGCTCATAAATTCTTCAGGAAAATTGGATTCTACTAAAAAAATGACACTCTTCCTCTTTACCAGTCATTACCTCATGGCGTCTATAAAAGCAGTGAACTGCTTTTAAAGACGAGATGGATTCATGCCAGTCCCCACAGTAAGACACCCACTGACAAAGTTATTCCTCAAAATGCCACTTAGTTTCTACCTGCCTCACAGGTGAACCACATGCCTCTGGCCTCAGAAATGCCAGACATAGACGTCGTGCCCTGCGTGATCTCTGCGGTTGACTGCATTTTGCACCTGTGCCATTGCTTCCCAAAAATACCACGAAAGACCTTGACCGAACTTTCCCTCAAGCCATGTTTCATCCTTCTGTCATCTTTATAATCATCCAGTCATTTTCATCATTCATCGTGTCTTCATCACATCGTTCATCTTCATGCTGAGAGTAGAGTCACATCTCACTGCTAGAGGTGGATGGGTGGAGTACACCACGCAACGGTCAAATCTCCAAACTTAGATAAAATCCTTTCTTAGTTTATCAAGTCTTTGCCCACACATTTGTACCAAATCACTCACTACAAGATTCTTCACTTTGATTTCAGTTATGAAAGACCTTGACGCAAACAGGGACAGATTGTTACCTAAGTAGTATTTTAAATGTACAGTGTTTTCCATATTTTTCAGTATGTTGATGTGGCATTGCAGCTCACAGATTTTGTAGACCAGCTGGCAACTGTGGAGGAGAGAGAGGCTGGTGAGCTGCCATGATTATGAATTTGCTGTACTGCAGATAAAGTTGCAGGTAAATTGTACAGCCCAAATTATTATATGTGTAATTTGTGTAGCTTGTACTATATATCAACCAAATGAAGAAACTTGGATGATATTCTACTGCAAAACATCTAAATCTGGTTCCAATCTTTTCCATCTGGTTTCTTTATACGCTCTCATTGCCTAAATAAATATGATCATAACTCTAAAACCTGTCGTCATAAATCTAACCTTACAGATGTTTTGCTGTGCTCAAGAAACAGTATTTAGGAGTGGACATCTGGGCCTGTGCACAGTGCCTGGTCTCCTGCCTCAGCATCAGCTACAAACCCCTATTGTGTGGCGGCTGTGTCTGGCAGGAGTGCCAGCCTTTGTATAGTGGACCTGTGCCCTATCCTATATATCATTCCCTGACACCTCATTGTGCTTTTCTGTGAGAATCATTATGACAGATGAGATCGTTTGCAAATGCAAGCGCCACATCAGCTGACTGCAAGTGGTCAGAAATGAATTATGTTAATACAAAAAGGTCCTTGAATAATTAAAACTGCAACAGAGCACAAACCTCCCCCTACATTCAGCCCTTCCACATACATTTCATCACCTGGCTACTGTAGAAGCGCAGACTGTGTTTTCAGTAGGGGTGGGACGATTCACCTATCTCCCGATTCAATACTATCACGATACTTGGGTGCCGATTCAATATGTATTGTGATTCTATATTACGATTTATTGCCATTTTTGTTAACTTCTTTAACACTAGACCGCGGGATAGAGTTGAATCATACAGTTCTAGGGACTTTTACTTTGGAAAATATTTAAATTAATACAGTAAAAATGTTTGATTTTCAGTATGTATGTAGTCAGAGATGTCCTGAAGTCAAATATATCAGTCATTGTCAGTAATTATTTATAAAAACAAATTCCATAAACCCAAAAATCAAAAAATAAATACATTTCCCTCACAAATTTGTGGTATTTTCTAATTTATAAGGGACATGTAATGTTTCATACTTCTGGTGAATATAACCAATCAATCTTATTTCCATATACAGTATGTATTTTGTATATACAGTTCCCTTTGTTAACACCTTGTTTTGAAAACTGGACGTAGTCACAAATGGATACTTCCACTAACTTCTCCAAGTCCGTCGCTAGCTCTCCCGTCAGCTTAGTTCTCTTTATGCATCCATGGTCAGCATTATCAGGGCCGTTTGAATGCATTTAATGTAAATGTCAGTATATGGGTGCTCTAGAGTTGTAGCATCGGCCAATGTGACCACAGAGATGCGAGTGACGACTGGCTTGACCGCATGTTACCGCAATACGATAACGTTTCCTGTCCATGACAGAGTTAGCATGCAGCTTTAGCCGTGATGTCTGGCTCTGCTTTCCCTGTCAATGTGTGAAACCCAAAGTGTTTCCATACTTTACTGTATGTGTAGTGTTTACCACTTTGGATTTAAAATGGGAGGGTGCAGGTCGTATCCACGCCGACCCTCCGCCATTTTTTGCTCCATCATATCTGCCGGTTTCTGCTCGCTACAGCTGGCCGGCTACTGTTTGTTTTGTGTTACGGATATGACGTCACGTTGCTCTGACTACAACAATAAAAGCGGTAACTTGCTTCTACCTCCGCATAGAAGCAAATATAGCGATTCTGGCATTAAAAAAAAAATGTCCCGCCCCTTGTTTTCAGTACTCTTACAATAACAGGACATCTTTTGTTGACTTGATTTCTTTGCAAATATCCTATCTACACTTGTTTACTGGGTACAATTATCAGTCACGATTTACCCTCACACACGAGCCAAGTTCTTCAAGAATATATACAGGCCAATAAATATGTGATTTGGGCTCACTCCAGTGAAGTACAAGATAGAACGATATGAACATATGGTACAATGCCTCTGTTCCTGTATCATTGCCTAATGAAAAACATGCACGCATACACAAAACACGGTTGTCTGAAGCCAGAAGCTTGTAACTGTGATTCAACTTTCAGCCTGGATGAACAAGAGAGGCTTTTCCATCTGATTTCACTCTTTTCGTTCTGCCACTCTTTCAGCCTCCCATTCCTTTTTCCCCTCCTCTCTTAATTTGTTTTGCTACCCTATCTCTCTCTCACACAGTCTCGCTTTGTCTCTCAAACACCTTTTCCACTAACCCAAGTCCATACTTTTCTCCCTCACTTGCTTTCAATTAGTCCTCTTGTCCATTCCTTATCACCTGCTCTTAATTCCTCCTTCTCTCCCTTCATCCTTTCAATTCTCGATGCCTCTTTAATTTTCCCCATTTGATTTTCCCTGTTTGCTGGCACAACTCCTCTCTCTCCCTCTGCCTCATTATCTCTCTCTCCTTCTCATCTGTCTCATCGTCTATCTCCCTCCCTTCCTCACTCCCTTTTCATTTCCCTCTGCTTCTGTCAACCCTCCACCCGTCATCCAACCGTCATCCAACCATCCATTTCTTCATTCCTTCTTTTGTTAATTCTCTGCTGAGCAATTTTGATTTTCTAAAACAAAGCAAACCCCAAGTGGAATTTTAAAAAAATTGAGAAAACTGTTTTTTCTTTTTGTTTTTTTGATCCAATATTGCTGCCGGGCAGCACAGTGGCTCAATGGTTATCACTGTCACCTCACCGAAGGAGGGTCCTGGGACCTTTCTTTTTGGAGTTTCAATATTTTCTGCGCAAGTTTTCCTTTGTGGTGCTTTAGTTTCTTTCCAAAGTCTAAAACAAGCAGGCTATTGTGGGTGATAACGATATTATCGCGATATCTGTAGATTATTTTTTTATTTTATTTTTTTTTTTTTAAATCAGTCAAATTCATCTTTAACTTTGTTTATTGTGCGTTTTGTCTCCTTTTTGGCAAATGAATTACACTCAAAAGACAAGTGTAGGGAGGTGGAGAGATAGTTTTATAACTGGCCAACAGCGTGACTTTAGTGTATAGCCTGACCAGGGTATGACCGATACCGATACTAGGGAGTAGACAAAATCCTAATATCAATACCATATATATCAATATCATATAGATATTGCTCCCTGAGCAAAACTCAGAGGAGCGGCTTGTCACTTTAAGGAGAAAAGCTGGTCCACCTTAACAGGAAACCATAACATTAATGAGGCAATTGCCCTGCGGATCACAGCAGGTGTTGCACCGAGTGGAAACCTGCGGCCCAGCAGCGATAGCTCGACCAGAGAGGCCAGACCATTCAACGTTAAAGATTAAAGTAAGCTCTCTACATATATTGAGCGTCATCTTTTCTTGTAAAATGTCCGGCATATTCGGTAACACCAGTGTTGTTTATTAACCGGTGGGAAATTTTCCTCACCCTGACATGCCTATTTGTGCATGAGTAAAGCTGAAAATAACAAGGAAAATAGCCCAAAACAAATTATATTTCTTGTTCTTAAAAGGACAAGACACTAAAGTCTTTATTTACCGTTTCTCTTATGAGCAATTGCATTAACAAAATTTTAATCCAAGACTAGAATAAGTTAAAAACAGGCGCTGAAAGGCTTCAAGAAGATTACAACCTAAAGTCATTGCTTGCAATGTGTTTACACGACTGCAGCAGGTAACAGTGCAGTGACAAAAGTCAGAGATTTACTGCTTATGAAATTGAAAAAGACATACTGAATTAAGTAAGGGTGAAAAAAATAAAAGCACAGGTAAGACAGAGTTCTTTGTGTAGCTCTATCACTTCAAAAAAAAGCATGGAAAGTTTGTCGTGTGACAGAGACGGACAGAAAATGTGAGCTATGACTAACTTGATCAAAATGTACCCGCCTCTTGAGTTTGTTGAAATGAAAATGTATTTACCCAACCCCTTGTCATGTTTCTTTGTCACAAAGACAGATAGGTTAGGATGTGCAACATGAATATCGTATTTTGTACATTACAAGTCCTATAAAATCACTGATCAAAATTCATGAAAGGGAACATACAACTTTATCTAAATGTATGCTGGAAACAAAACCCGATTCCAAACTCAAAGGCAGAACGAGAGGAGAAAAGACAAACAGACACACACAGGTGAGTGTGCAAGAAAACAAAGCAGAACAAAGAAGCTGATGCCATCTGGCTTGTTGTTCTTCAATACAGCTGTTACACACTTACACACACACACATACACTAGCACATCCCCTCCTCCAGCATCTCACTCTGCAGGACACCAACAATATTTTAATGTGATTCTGTCCCGAGGTGAACAGAAAGTGGAATACGTCTCTTTGGGATTTGATAGAATTGCAAATGACAGTCAGAATAGACACAAAAAGACCGGGGCAGCGCTCAGAGCTTGTTCATGACTTGATCAGTAGAGTTCATCGACTGTACACACAGCGCCATATGACATTTGCAGGGCCTTTGATATAAAAAGCATAGTTCATGTCCTCTGTTCTCAGTGTCTGAGTCACACTTTAAGCTGTTGTAGGCTACCTGCCGAAAACATGTTAACAAGAGATACGGTTTTTCCAGGAGCACTGACACCTACTTCTACCGTCGGCCACCAAGCAGCTCCAATGAAGCACTTCTGGGTTAGGAGTCTTTGAGTTGTTTATAGTGCATTCACATCAATTAAAAAGTACTGTACTGTTTGGTGGAAGAATACTGGCATTTAGGGCTGTCGCAGTGATTAATGATTGGCTCAACAGTGCAATATGAGGTATTATTGCAACTTTAGTTTTTTTTGCAAATGACTATTTATCCTGATTTTTGTACTGTATAAATAAGCTTTATTGTTAGGCTATTATTAGGTATATTTTTGCTTTTTAAATGACAAAGATGACAGTTTTAGAACAAATGAAATACTTGTTTATTGTTAAATGCAGAACAAAGAAGGGCTAAATGAGGCACAGCATTTCTTTCAACTGCGCTTTGGTTGCGTCTGGTTGCTATGATACGGTATGTCAAAATGTCGGCACAAGGTAGAGTACTTGCTCTGGATGAAGGGAAGGTCGAAGTACAACAGACCTGCCAGTCTAAATGTATTCATTTTTCCTCCATTGTTGTTGTTCAGCACTTGTAGCTACAAGTAGGATGTGATGGTTGAACTTTATGGAGTTTTACCCAAAGTTGAACATTTTTCAACTCTGGCAACCAGAAAAAAACACCAAATATGCAGCCTTCAGAGCAGAATAGATGCTCAGCAAATCATCACACTGCTGCCGTTTGTAGCAAAGGGTAAAAATGTGGCAATCCTATTGCAAAGAATTCGAAAAAGAAGAAACGTGAACATAGCGGTTGTGGCGGTTGCTTGCCATCCCCTGCGGTTGGCTTGTCAATATTGCAGTTATTGCGACAGCCCTACTGGCATTGAATTATATATAATGTGTGTTGACTAAGGTGCAGCAATGAGCTGGTTTACAGTAAATTAAGTGGAACCTCGCTTCATGCTGAGAGAGAAGAGAAGATGTAGTTCTCTGTGAGCTCCCTTAAAAAGGTCCAGTGTGTAGGATCTGACGGTATCTAGCGGTGAGGTGAGGAGATTGCAACCAACTGAAGCTTCTCCCGTGTGCCAATCGGCCATTGGAGAGCTACGGTGGCTGACGCGAAAACGCCGATTGCCCTCTCTAGAGCCAGTAGAGCCGTAGAGTGGGTATGTACGTGGGAAGTGAATTGTGAAACAAGAGAGAGAGAGCGGCAGCGACAGGAGCAAGGAACGTTATCGACTCCAGCCCAAGCAGGAAAAGTTAACAATGTTTGGTTTGTCTATTCTGGGTTACTGTTGAAACATGGCGGTGCAACATGGCAGAGAGGACCCGCTATGTAGATATAAACAGCTCATTCTAAGGTAACAAAAACACAATGATTCCTTATTATCAGGTGATTATACACTAAAGAAAACATACTTATTACTATTATATTCCATTTCATTACATTCAATTGTTACACACTGGTCCAGCATTTCTTCCAGAAGCTCGATGAAAATAATGACCGCTAACATCACAGATACACACACATACATCTACTACTGGAGGAGAAGTATGATTTTTTTTAATCATACCTCCATAATGTTAAAGTACCACTGCTGGCAGTCCTTCAGGACACACACAGTTTCCATCTCTTTCTATCAATTTATCCTTATTTCAATGCATCGCCTGTCTCATTTTCCTGAGGTAAAATATTTGTTTTATATTTCCGTCTGAAATTAAATGTCCAGCCGCTCTGCTCTCTTGATTAAAGTGGATATAAATAAAATGTATGTCACATTAAAATCACTGTCTTTCTGTCTGAGCTCTCTTGCATTTCCCTTTTGTTTGATCAGCGAGAAAAAAAATGTCCACTGTCCAGAACGACATCTATTATATGAAGGCAATGGTGCAATTTACCTGAAGAAAGTCTGCCCTTCATCTATGCTATTCATTTTAGTATTACTTTTTTAGTTACAAAAAAAGTCCAATACACTCATCAGCGGTGCAAAAGTAGAGGAAACTCACCAGATTCCTTCTTATTCTAAACTTGTTATAATTTGTCTTGGTATACTTACAATACTGGTGGATTAACCACCAATATCATCAGTATCAGTGGAACACGTGGTAGAAACACTACATGATTTGCAGGTGCAAACATATCCTGTCTGATATCTTAAGACAACTTGACACAAATACCATCTGTTACAAACAAAAATATGTTCAACATAGGCCTACATGTATACAGTACATAATTAGTTAGGAAGCCTATCTAACACTTTTAACAATACAGAAAGAGCATTGAAAAGGCATTTGGCTCAGAGCTGCTGAAAATACTGACCTGTCCTCTTTTTAGGAACCTTACATATTTACGCGTCGGGGTCCACCCCTCTGTCGCATCACCCTGTCGGGGTTTATTTCACAACAATGATCGGCTCGCTGTACATTATCCAGCTTATTACACTGCTACTTACTTAAAAAAATCAATAATTTGATACAAAAACTGTCCTCCGAGTCCGAGTTTAGAATTGTGTCCATAGCAACGGTCTGTTATACATTACAACAGTCTGCTATAAAGAAATAACAGACCGTAGAACGCCATGATTTACTATCAGAATCGAGTGTTCAACAAAGCTGTGTAAAAATATATTGCTTAAAGGTGCTAAATACAGGATTGGGAGCATTTCAGCAAGCCAGCGGCTCGTAGCTAACGGTGCTAACACTGCAACCGGAGGGTTGGTGCTATGCTTCTGCGTCGTCGCCATCGCTCGGGATGCCATTATCAGGTGTAACCGCCGTATGAGAGCAGTGCAGAGCAGCGGCCGTGAGCTAGCCAGTGAGGCACGCTCACATGCATGAACATGCACTAAAAGGCATGCGTGGCCGGCTTGGTGATGTCAACAAAGCACAGAGAAGCTCAGATTACAACACACACAGAGGGAGAGAGACTTCATTCTCTGCTCAGGTAGACATTACTCCTCTATATCTTTTCAAAGCAAATAGTTGTTTGATGCTATATTAATGCTGTGGATATCAAATTTAGCACCTTTAACACCACTCTGTTAAATTGCTGTTGTACATTAGTGCTGAAAATGAAAATAACTTTGCCCCTGTGTTGCTGAAGCTGACTTTGAAATCTTTGGACTCATTGGTAATGTACTATCAAGACTGAGTAATGTCTGAGGCAAGTCTGAAGTCAATAATGATGAGTTGCACATTAAATTCAAAGCCTGTGTGGGTCTTCCGTGTAAATCACTACTTCAAGAGTGCAGTTCTCCCTTACAAAAACGGTGATGCCATTGACCTGCTCATTCAGAGCAGACTGGGTACAGTGTTTTGCTCAAGGACACTCCGACGTGTAGTCAGGAGTCAGAGTTTGAACTACCAAACCTGCAATCACTGAATGACCCGCTGTATCACCTGACCTTGTCGCCCGTATAATTCAGTATGAAGTGAGGAAGTGAGACCACAATGGCATTTTCAACCAGGACTGGAACGATCCCATAAATCCAATTAACATTTCTCAATAGCACAGTATCAACCGATGTTTCCACACATTACAAGATACAGGTGGATACATGTTAAAAAATCATTATGGAATTATTTGAATTAATGAACAAGAGCTATTTAAGACAGTCATGAAATGTGTCTGTTTATCTCTACTAATCAGTCAGACGCTGATCTTTTCTAAGGTTCAGTCTGACCGTCTGACAGTGTCTAGTATTTGTGTGAGCCATCAGCCACTGTGGCTGGGGAATAAAAGGGTCAGTTTCCTGCTCTGGTTAAGAGCCTATTTTGTGATTAACGGCTGATTTATGGTCTCTCAGAGAATTAGACTCCTCTTTTCTTACTTGACTTTGAAATCAGATCATAGGAGGGGGAAAAACACTGTCTAGTGTGCCATTGAGCGGAGAAATTTAATCATGTGTATTTTGGGCTTTGGTCAAGGTGAATTACAGAGCCACAGCACTGGCTTTTTTAGACAGAACAAAAAGAACCTTCTGCATTTCCAGACAGCACGTGTACATTTATTTTCTGCCTGGCAATTTAACAACACATAAAAAATAAACAGCATGAACCAGAAAAGTGTTGCTTGATTGCTTGGATCATTTGTACTGGTGTTTACTTGGGTTGCACTGAGTTCAAAAGTGTATCTAATAAGGGTGTAAGAAAATATAGAAAAAATAGAATTTCATGATATTATGTTTCGTGATACTGTATTGATTCTCAAAAACACTATCTATTTTTAATTAATAGTTTACATGCAAAGATCAACTCAGTGAATACCTTATTTTATATGCAAGGAGATACTGAGGGCGGCTGTGGCTCAGAGGGTACAGCAGGTAGATTGTCCACCAATCGGAAGGTCGGTGGTTCGATCCCCGGCTGCTCACATGTGTCCTTGAGCAAGACACTTAACCCCAAATTGCTCCCGAAGGCTGTGCCATCACTGTGTGAATGAGTATTTAGATTAGATCCTGATGGGCAAAGTTGGCACCTTAGTAGCCTCTGCCATCAGTGTATGAATGGGTGAATACTGACATGTAGTGTAGAGCGCTTTGAGTGGTCGGAAGACTAGAAAAGCGCTATATAAATGCAAATCCATTTACCTTTTACCATATGCCACATCTACAGTAGGCCTACATCATGTGCACACCAGAAACTTCTCCCACCAGACTCATCTTGTGGAGCAGGTTGAGAAGTGTGATGCTGATCCTTGTATAAAAATCATCCATCTATTTTTGCTCCCCAGCCTGCAACCATAAATTGCACAGAAAATAGCATTTAGTAATGAAGATGTCACAGCACATCTTCATTGCAATTCTATTATTAGGATTGTGTCAATTTTATTCTGTCAATCTGTCGACCAATTCCTCTCCTATATTTGGGACTTGGGAGTCTAACAAGTGTCACTTTAAGTCAAGTAAAGCCATGCCAGATCAAAGGCATTTCTTTTTTAAAAGCAGACTGTCCTGATCCTCATTTTGTTTCAGATGACATACAGCCACATTTGCAGAAAGCAGATCTAAAACACTTTGATGAATTTGATGTTTCTCAACATTTACCCTAAAAGCGCTCTTCCTGTTTTCAGTTTCTGCTGAGAACAACGTCTGTGTGTTCTATAGTAATATGTCTATATATAGTTGCTCTGCAATTGTTTTGGCAGACCTCAGACATCAAACTGCACGTTGTTCCATTTTCAGCGGGAGATGGTAGTAAAAATATGACACCTGTGTACATCAACTGAAAGGTCAGGAGAAACTGGATTTAACCAGTTTCAACTATTTTTGTTCGAACTAGGGCTGTCGCAATATCCGCAATATTGCAATACCACGCTATTGACAAACCAAGGCAAATGGTTCTGAAACATAGCGTTGTTATTTCAGTACCATGGACGGCGCTGTTTGTTGTGCGTTGTCAAGAGATTTATTTATTACATTTAAACCTCACAGCACGCTGTACGTAATGTGAGGTTTTTTTAAAAAGCTGTCAGAGACAGACATGTTTAGGCCATTTGCATATGGCGCTGTCCCCACTACTGAATTGAGCAGAGGAGAGACAAATGTAAGCATTCAAAAGAAAAAATAAGCTCTATTTTAACTCCATAACTAACTTAATGGCAAGAGCGCCGCCATGTTGCAGTACTCTAGCCTGTGACGTCACAAGGTTGATTGGTTCAGCTGAGTTACACAGATACAACGGTAGAGACAGTTAAAGACGCTGAGGAGACGCAGGAAAGAAGAACACAGAAGGGATATCATTATTTTATTGTTCATGGCTGAAAAGATGAGTTTTAAGGGGGGTCCCTTGACCTCTGACCTCAAGATACATGAATATAAATGGGTTCTTGGGTACCCACGAGTCTCCCCTTTACAGACATGCCCACTTTATGATAATCACATGCAGTTTGGGGCAAGTCATAGTCAAGTCAGCACACTGACACACTGACAGCTGTTGTTGCCTGTTGGGTTTGAGTTTGCCATGTTATGATTTGAGCATATTTTTTATGCTAAATGCAGTACCTGTGAGGGTTTCTGGACAATATCTGTCACTAATTTGTGTTGGTAATTGATTTCCAATAATAAATATATACAAACATTTGCTTAAAGCAGCATATTTGCCCACTCCCATGCTGATAAGAGTATTAAATACTTGACAAATCTCCCTCTACGGTACATTTTGAACAGATAAAAAATGTGTGATTAATCATGGGCAATCATGCAATTAATCACGATTAAATATTTCAATTGATTGACAGCCCTAATTCAGACACTACAAGTGCAAAACACAGTTTGTCACAGGGGTGGCCAATGAATGAATCAACTATGTGTGTGTGTGTGTTGGACTGAGGGGGTCCTTACGTCAATTGATTCTGACCTAAATATATTCTTTCAGCACAATTAGTGCAGATCACTGCCCTCAGGCCTGCATAGAGCTCTTGCTGTGCATAATTTTCAAAAACTCTTTCCTTAATGTACCGATCAGCAATATTCCCCTTCACATTCATCCTGCTCAGTGGCATTACAATCTTCTCTGGCGTCTGAATGTATCTGCTGAAACACTTGGAAGCTAAATGTTTTTCTCCAGTACACATCAATGGTATTTTCACAGCAATAATTTTTTGACTGCTAGAGGGAAGCAAGTAGAGTCCAAAACAAATTCACAGCAAAAAGCCCCTGTATATCAAGTTCTTATGGATAATGTACCAAATTATTGCCTGATATTATTTACACATCAAACAGAAAGAGTGAGAGCAACATGGACCTCCCACTGCGGTTCTCTGTCTGGCTGACTGCTGAGAAGAATATCTACCGGTCGGTCCCCTAGGCTTGTTGGATGTGGAACTTTTTTTCCACCAGCCCCTCATTTACTGCAGCTCTCCAGCATTTCACTCAGGACAGGTATTGTACAATCGGCTAGTGTGAGCTTGTGAGCTGCCCTGAGTCTTATATAAGGGGGACTCACACCAGAAACAATGAGCTGAAAGTGGTACAGCTGCAGAATGGGCAGTGACAACGCCTGTACCAGAAACCTTTTCACATTGCAGGGAGCCACTTGATTCACAATTAAAATTAATTAAACTATGATATCTTTAAGGTAATGAAGATGATAGTGGTTCCCACCAGATATTCCCGGCCAATCTAAGGAGTTTAGTTTATCATTTCATTCATGACTCCACTCCTCCCTTGCCATTTTACAGGCTCTAAACAGCCGATAAATAGTGAGAGACAACATACAGTAGCCTCTCCATGTGTATCTACTCTCCACACACAGCCCATATGGCTACTAATTATAGTTTGGCACTGAACATTTCAGTATGTCCAAATCAGAGCCAGGGATGGGTACCTCGCTACTGACCTTTCTGTAGATCTGAGAGGCATCAGCTGTGAATAGCTGTAACAATGCCCTCAGTGACATTACCATTGTGATGTCGACAACATTTCACAGATCATGGAGCAGGACTGTCAAGCTGGGATCACTGCTACTGAGAAATGATAAGACACCCAACTCGTGTCTGACACAACTTCTTTCTTCTCCTTTTATGAACAATACTGTAAGAGATCTTTTTTTTTGGAACATTTAAGCTTGCAAATTATCTGGCTTCTCCAAATTAAACCCATAAAATCTGCTCTCTCCTGCCTTGCTCTCTGGTTGCTGTGTGTTATTACTGTTCTCAAACCCAACCACCTGAAGGTGGGGGGAGATACCACCGCCATGCTGACCATATGGCCAGCTTATTATGCACTGGCAGAGCATCTTAATGAGTCCACAACCTGACAGAGACATTCTTTTGAGCCCACACCACACACATACACACGGACACAAATGCACACAGACACATTAACATGAAGGCACATAGCTTAACAGATGCAAACACACACACACACATTCAAATACAGACTTGTGCAAAATGTACACACACTACTTAAGACACATATGAAGCGTGTTCACAAACAAAAAACTCTTGTGCATAGTCTGTTTGCTTTCACACACACACTACGGAAAACTGAAAAATCATTCAAGCATAGGCATCGGCTAAAATCAAAGCCCTGTACTGACACCCAGTGGTAGCAGTCACACACTAAATTTGTACTGGCCAACAAGGTCAGCACTTGACACAAACTGATTAAAGCTTTGTGTTGTTTTTGTGCTAGAGCAATTGTTAAAGGTCTTATTGATAACAGTATGTAAAGTATAAAAGTATGGCTTTTCCTGCATATTAATTATCACAATGTTGGCAGGTCCAAAATTAATGCTTTGTTTATCTTTGTGGAAGATATCTGACATGTGGTTGCCACTTCTAACAAGGCTTGTGAGCCAATAGTAAAATTACATTGGTATCACGTGTTATCTCTTGGTCGTCAGTTAGTGTCGAAAAAACGGATAAATGGCTGAGATTTATGGTAAGTGCCTGGCAACGACTTGTTGTGAAGTGAATGCAATGGAACGGGGGAAGGGAGAATGCGACCGCCACTATGTGACTTTCAGTAGCACCTATAATGCTTTTGACATCCAGCCAAAATGATTTATTACATGTTAGAAAGATTTACAGCCCATAAGACAGGAATACAGCCTGACCATGTTTACAAAAAGTGACATTAATGTTGAACACTATGGCAAACAAGCCCATTTACAGTAGCGTGAAAGTGTAAAACCATGAAACTGGGTTTAGGTTAGGATATAACAACAGCAACAACAGAGTAAGGGTTCCCATGGTGCTGGTTGGGTCATAAGCTTTACAACCACAGTGAGATAAAGAAAAGATAAAACTTGCCATCTCATGCTTACATTGGGTCATTGATCATCAATGCTTACAAAAACATTTCATATGTACTCCAATGTACAAAGCTCAATCCAATACACAATACTGGACATCTTGAAGTCATATACTGTATAGGGATGGCATTATATTAAAAGGATTTTTTGTATATAACTGATGGCACACGCAGAGTTAAACATTTATGTGAGACCCCCAAAACAACACCAGTGCACCCTCCATACAGCATTTTCATTGCCTGTGGTTATCTTTAGTACCAAGATAGAGAGAGAGAGAGAGAGAGAGAGAGAGAGGGAGAGAGAGAGAGAGAGAGAGAGGGAACGTCAAGAGCACGTGGCGGCTGCGTGGCGTGGTGGCTGCGTGATTCACGCGTCCTGTGTTCACACCAGCTGCGTTTCAGCTGCATGTCAGCTGTGTGTCAGTTGCTGCAGCTGCTGCTGTCAGCCCTTTCTTTCTACATAGAGTTTGGCTTTTAATGGCCATTTTATGTCATTATAAATGTCATTTATATTTATTTTAGACAGAGAAAGGTTAAGAAATGTGTGGTAATTCGTAAATAATAGTAATAATCGACAATTAAAACTCCGTACTATATTCATTCATGGAGCTCTCTAAGTCAGTGCATGTTCTACAACACTGTCCGGCACATATTTCAGAATAAAGCCTTGTGTTAACAAATGAAGGAATTCTGTCCATAGAAAAAAAACGCTTGAGGGCTTTTATTTTAAAATGAAAGCAGGAAGTGTTGATTTAAAAATAAGTCTTTACTTTTTTTCATCTCCGTAACATCACTGTTTGTTGTTGCTGTGAAACGAGCGTGGCACGCGTAAAAAATAGGCGAGACCTCTATTCTCTAGAAGAGACGCAACTGAGACGCGTTGTGTTGTGTGAGACGTGTGTGAGACGTGAGACGGGCTTTAGACTGACAACATCACCATCAGGTAGCTGCTTGAAATGGCAAGTTAACTCATTGGAGGGTGAAGCCATGAGACTAAAAACAAAGAAAAACTAATTTCTCGGAGCACCCTCTTTCAGTTGGTGTCCAGGAAGCCAATATGAATCATATTCAATTGAACACCGTTTCAAGAGAAAACCTACTTTTCTGCATCTTATTTCTGACAGGGAAGGCCAAGTGTGACGTCTTCACACACCTGGTTATACAGGCCACGTAGCCTACAGCACAGGCAGATACTGTAAGTTTTGTTGTTGTTGTTGTTGTTAGGAAGTTACGTGAAAACCACACAGGCCACAGCCATTTCATCACAGAATAGGTTAATAAATACTATATGTACTGTAAGACATCTTTAGTAGCATTAATATTCTCTTTGTTGTATTTCTCTGCATGCTTATAAAATATTTCAATAGCTTTTAAAATTATAATCTTCTTTTTATGGTGACTATATGTAACATCTGTCCAGGGACTACAGATAAAAAAAACAGCCTCTGATGCATTTACATTACATTGTTTTAATGGGCTGTCCCAGAAAACCAATAAATACATATTTGAAAATAATTTCAATAGTTAAACCAACATAAAAAGGTCAAACCTATATGGATAAAGGAGAATGGATGAGACCTTACACTGATACTGTTTTATATTATGGGTTTAAAACAAATTCATTGTAATGTTTGCACATTTTTTCTGTTGTTTTGGCTTCAGTTAATTAAAGAGAGAGAGAGAGAGAGAGAGAGAGAGAGAGAGAGAGAGAGAGAGAGTCTGGCGTCCACTTCTGTAAGTGTGTTTCATTGGAAATGATCCTTGTACCTTTTTATTGCCTCATAAAAACTGGATATACAACTTGAAATTTTGGTCACTGATAAACTTTGATTAGTCACACACACACACAAACGCACACACACACACACACACACACACACACACACACACAAACACACACACACACACACACACAAACACACACACACGCTTTAATGAAAATCTTGTACCTTACTCTTTGGGTGGTTACAGTACACTCATGGTTTCCTTTCAGTCAAACCCACATAATCAGTTTCTGGTTTGCTTCCATAAACTGTGATCACCAGAGCACACGCACACACACACACACACACACACACACACACACACTCACACACCTGGGAGGGTTGGACCTGACTGTCTATATGGGTGTCTCTTTCATAAGCTGGTGATAACGTAGACACACAACAAAAGGACGAACAGATTGACGGAGACTTTGAGACATTTGGTTTCCAGTCGACTCGACGATTAAAAACTTTTTAAAATGAGAGTAGTTTAAAAATACATATGTGGGATTTCACATAATTTCATTGTACTTATACTGACTGAAACTTCTTTCCTGTGGATAAAAGTTTGCTGATATTTAAGTTTGGAGGAAAGTTTGTGAGTTGGAGGTGAACTGAAGGTAGAGCGCGTGTGAAGAGAGAGAAAGGGTGGACTGCGGAAGACTTGAGGATAAAGACCCAGTCAACAGAAGAATTGAATATATCAAGGTAAAATTTCTTAGTTTTCTTATATTTAAACTTGATTTAATGAGATCAATGCTGACCATAATTAAAAAAAATCTGTTCTTTGTCTTGTGTTAATGTTTCACTTTAATATACATATTATACTGTAGGTAATCCATCAGATAATATTTGTCCTCCTTGACACACAGACTCTTCATTGGCCACCAAAATGGAGGAACTGAAATACAGAGGAAAGAAACGAGAAGGAAGACACAGGTAAAAACTACACTACAGTGCGTGTTGCTTTTTGAAGGTCATCACTTTTCACTTCTGATTTATTTATGTAGGTGACTGATGTTACAGTTTAGAGACAGAGCATCTTATATGACAAGAAATTTATTTAAATACATATCACGTTTATGTGGACGGAAGACGACTGAGCCCAGCTACCAAAGTTTAATCTTAATTAGCCTGTCTGATCACAAATATGACATAAAAAGCATCTTGCGGACACTTTCATTTCATAGGCAGCAGAAATCCATCTTTTTCTCTGGGGGCTACTTGTATTCTTGTGACCCATTTATCTTTATGAGGCTTTTTGGTAGACTTAAACAAATTGGTTCTGAGATGTGGAAGCACGATAGCTTGCTGTGGGAATACCCTGTGGAAATATTCATTAAAAAAAAAAGTTTTATTATTCCGGGTGTAACGCAAATCTGTATTTGTTTATGTCACAATTAGGGCTGTAAATATTTAATCGCGATTAATCATAAATTAGTCAAACAATTTTTATCTATTCAAAATGTAGCTTTAAGGGAGATTTGTCAAGTATTTAATACTAGTGAGCAAATATTCTTGCTTTATGCAAATGTATGCATATTTGTATTATTGGAAATCAATGACAAATAGTGTCCAGAAACCCTCACAGGTACTGCATTTATCATAAAAATATGCTCAAATCATAACATGGCAAACTCAGTGTGTCAGTGTGCCGACTTGACTATAATTTGCCCCAAACTGCATGTGATTATCATAGAGTGGGCATGTCTGTAAAGGGGAGACTCGTGGGTACCCATAGAACCCATTTCCATTCACATATCCTGAGGTCAGAGGTCAAGGAACCCCTTTGAAAATGGCCATGTCAGTTTTTCCTCGACAAAATGTAATGTAAGTTTGGCGTGTTATTTAGCCTCCTTCCCAACAAGCTAGTATGACATGGTTGACAGGGTTTTGTAGTTTCATATGATGCCAGCTTAGCTTTAAAACTGAGCCCGCTACAATCTAAAAATAATAAGTTGCGGTAACGCGTTAACAAAATTAGTGGCGTTAAAACAAGTTTGCGTTAACTCGTTATTATCGCGTTACCTTTGACAGCCTTAGTCACAATAATATCTGTATTCCTGTTTATATTGGGATTTATACAGGAAGTAAGCAGAGCCGACACAGAAAGTTAGACGCTGTATAGATTACGACCACTGAAAACAAATAAAGGGTTGGATCAAGGGAATGTTCTGTATTCTTGCTTGATCAATGACTTTTGACAATTAATCAATTATCGAAATAGTTAAATTTACCACACAACTAAAGCCGATTCATTTTCTGTCAATCAACTTATCTATTAAACGTTGCAGCTCTGATTATTAGATCCCAAAGTTAAAATACCACATCAGAAAGCTGTATCCTGTACTGCCCCACAAATCCAGTGAAAACTGATAAAGGTTATTGAGGGTGAACTAGGGCTGTCCCCTCTTAGTCGATTAGTCGACTAATCGGTTGTCTTGTTCTTCCTAGTTTTAGTCAGAACTAAGATTTTTTAAGACGATTAGACATTTTTATGCTTTTTTCGTGCTGAACGACTTAGACGACTCTAAGAAACTTGTGAGCACATCTCAGGTAAACACTAGATTTAAAGTGGTGCTTTTGTGTGATTCTTTGTGGAGTTTTTAAAGATCTGTCAATTAAATCAGCTAATCGATTAGTTGACAAAATCATATGAGTGTTAGTCGACTAGGAATTTCTTTGGTAGAGGACAGTCCTAGGATGAAACTCACTTAATGTTTGAATATCTGAGTGAAAATTATGTTATTTCAAATGTTCCTGCACAAATTCAGATGCTGCTGGTATCTGTTCAGGGTGCATCATCCATTCATAATACAAAGATTTGTTTACAACCAGAGAGTCAGAAATGACCAGTGGTCTGTCCAGATGGAAACGTTTTGTACTGCTATCATTTGTGTACAATAGTTGTAAGGAAGAGGTAATGGATATTCTAATCCTTTAACTAACACAACTACAGAAGCTAAATGTATCATGCCATCAAGTTTTGATTGTCTGTATTAGTCAGACAGATTTAGAAAGAAATACATTCAACACACCATTCAGTTTTGAACAAGTCAGCTATTCCACTTCCAGTCCGTAGGCACACGATCATCAAACTCTATTAACCTCTTCATCATTGTTAGGAGGTTAATTGTAAGCAAGACAGATATTGGTATGGATATTATCATTAAAGTATGCGCCCAGTGATATATCAGAAAGTATTGTATTAGCAGGTTTTTATTTGGTATAATTTACAGTTTGAGGAAACAGTTAATTTCCCTTGTGCACTGCTGTGCTTCTCTTTATTGCTGTGGCTGATATCATCCCCACAGATACTGACTGCTGTTAGGGGAGTGCTGCTCCATTTAAAATGTTAAATACGTACTCCACAGTTTTAATCACATTCTGCATGTTGGTATCTCTGAGGTCAAAACAATCAGGTTGTTTCTGGGTTTAGATTATTTTAAATTACACTTAATTTATGTGCTGCTATCCTCTATATAATTAGGAGGATGTTTTATAGGAAAACAATTTACATTTTCAACAACACATCATGATTTAAAAAAAATCGGAATTTTAAAAAATCAAATACTATCCATCAATTAGTGTAAAGTCTGAGGATACTAACAAATGACTACATAAAGTGTTATGAAACTGTGATGAGTTAAACAAGTGTGTTGTGAGATCACCAGAGGGTCAGCAATTAACATCTAGGTAAATTGAACCAATCTGTTATGTTCTGAGATGTGCAGTGGCTTAGAATAAAATATTCTCTCATAATAGACACACAGTATGGCAGAACTACTTTTACAGATTCGTTTGAGAAAAGAATAACTGAATAATAAATAATCTTTATTCAGTTTTCCTGTAAAAGTAAAGGAATGTGCCATGTAGTCCAACACAGTAAGGCAGGGACAAATATTATGACTGTTGAGTCAATTATGAATATCATTTGGGCGTGACAAAAGACGGGAACGCATTGGACCTGGTTACTTGGTGATGACTGTCATCAGATAAAATCATATATTGTGTGGTAAAGATTCTCATCTGAAGTCTTCACTGTCAGTCATTCAGTCATACAGACTTTGTTTTAAATGTTTTATATTTGCGGCAGACATGACGTCACTTGTGTGTCACCCGAGGGAGACATACCGGTAAATAAACTTAGGAAAAAGAAGAATGGCGAGTAAAAAGGGATTGTGGTAAAAGAGTGTACTGAACAACTGAAATAGAGGAGCTCACCCAAACAGTGCTTTTCCACTCGTTTTGGCCTTTTCAGTGTAAATGTCACTGCATTGCCGTCCATGTTTGCTGTAGTACAAGAACACGCTACAAGTGGGTCAAACAACACACACACTGACCACTGGTTCAGTGTGTTGTCGAGTAGGGCATTTACTCAGTCATGAGGTTTATGCTGGTGGATTTAAGTTGGTGGATACAATCTTTGTGTGTGTGGTTTATCGTATTCCTTGTAGGTTTTAGCTGGTCTTCAGATTCGTCCCAAGCTTTAGGGGAAGTGACCAGTAAACAAGTCTTAATGTAGGGCTGGGCAGACAAATAACAGTAGCTGGGAAAACAAATAAATTCCATTAATGGTATGATGCTAGGGAGCATTTAGCAGCAGGACAAACTTAATGGTAAAAAATAGATACCAAAAATCCATTTCTTTACTGACATTCCTGCCTGTTAAATGGATTCAGTAACACTTGTATTGTGTGTTACATTTCTCTGTTCTCTGTAACGAGATACTGTGTCTTTGTACTTATATGTGATTATAGAATTGTGTGATAACACAGTGTAATTGGTATTGATTATTAAAATGAAAGTTTGTCTTTCCCCAAGCATTTCACAGATAGTTAACTGTGATTTTCAGACAGCTGAAAGTTCTTTAATAAAAAGTGTCTTTGCTCTTCTAAAATCAGCAGCATTTCATGGCTATTTATGTAATGGCTTGACTACATACAGTATTTATATACCTCATTAAAGAAAAGAGTGCGTCACTGTGCGCACACACGTACACCGTAATCTCCCGAACGCACCTTCTGCCAGCGTGGCTGAGGACATACTGCGGAGCAGGTTCACTCGGACTGGCTGGTACTCTGATAGTTGCTATGGCAAAGTCAAAGATCACTAAGTGTTATCTATTCAAGTAAGACAAACACCCTGATAATTATTCTGTACATTAATCAGACAGCAGTGGGGGATGGCACAGTAGGCGGATAGAAACTCAAATTACACCAAATGATTCTGACCCTTCTGAGGACATGTACTGTTTGTTATTTGTATTGATAAACTAATAAAGGAATCATAATTATCTATTGAACCTTCTGAAGACGTAACCAGGATCCAAGTCCACACCCTGATCACGACCTGCACCGGCCAATCATATTATTTATTGTACTATAATAAATACCTTTATTTGGTATCATTAACTTCCTTGTGACGGGCCAAAGTGCCCTCTTATTTATGACTTTTCCCGTATGTTAAACCCTCTCTGACCTCTGCCTTCAGTTTCACATAGATACAGACTGTATCTTGTAATTAAGGGCGCTTTCCTTTCACAAGCCATAGTCCGTTTGGCTCATCTGAATCAGAATGAAATTGATACTTTTCATACAAATCAAAGCAGACCCATTAAAAAAAATAATTTGCCGAGGGGTGTGTACAAAGGAGCGAATTTATCTTTTTCATCTCAAGAGCTGCCACTTCTTTGCAGAGAATCACAGACATTGATATTTTGCTGTCAAAGTTTTTTCAACCTCGACTCGGCACTGATCTACTGTGTGCATGATTGCCTTAAGGCATTAAAGTCATGTCATTTGAGATATTCTCCTCCAGTACATCTCAAATAATGTCACTGATTTTGTAGACTTTATTTAGCCTATTCTTCATGTTCTCTTTGGCCTTGATCAAACAAACATCAGACTTCTGCAGAAGTCCATGTCAGTCCTCTCACGCTTATGTTAATATGTCATTTATCTGTGTCCATCTCAACAAATGCCCACACAGGCAGCCTGCGTTTTGGTTTGCTTGGAAACGGTCTGACAGCACCTCTCGCAGGCAGTCTCGAATTGGTTGTTTTGGTTTACACCAGAGTACGATTACTGCGTACACAACCGCCAAAACGAACCGCACCAGAGTGTGATTAAAACAGACTAAATGTTGGCTTGTGAAAACGCTCTAAAACATGTTTCAAAGTCCAGCATCAGTTCGACTGCCTCATTGACATTACGGTTCCCTTATAGCATTGGATTTGAATCTGAAATATTGCCAAATAGGCGCGTTTGCTTTTCACTTCGACACCAAATCCTCCGCCATCTCTCGGTCTGTCAACTCTCTCTCGTCCCGTGTGTGTGAAATCTGACTCCTGCTACTCTGTGCTGAGACTCCTTAAGATGCATTCACTGTCATCTTCACAGATTGTAGTGTCCGTCGTCCAACTAGCTATTGGTAACACGCCACTGATACGCCAAAATGAACTAAATGGGTTTTATTTCTGTAAAGAAAAAAGCAAAACGACGGTGGCGGCGGTGGGTACATAATGTAATCGGTGTGTGCCCGACCACCGTGTAACACCAGAATCAGAATCAGAATCAGAAAGGTGTTTATTGGTGTAAGAGGTATACACTAGGAGTTTTCTTTGGTTTTGTTGGTGCAAGTCAAACAGTATAATAACAAAAGAATACATAAAACATTAGAATAAAATAAGAATAAAAATGTACAATTTACAAAATAAGCTATAAACAAAAATAAACATGATATAAACAGATGCAAATATTGCCGGTGTGCAAACAATCAGGTATCAGAGGGAGAGAGAGGGAGAGAGAGGGATACTGTAGGGGGTGGTATTGAGAGTGTATGAGAGAGGGGGAGAGTCAGTGTAAGCGGGGGGCAATAGTGTGTGTGTGTGAGAGGGAGAGACAGTCACAGGGGGGCGGATGGGCTGTTGGAGAGCCCCACTGCCAAGGTCGAATCTGCAGTAGAACTCATTCAGCTCATTTGCCAGTCGGAGGTCATTTGTGGAGCGGGACGGTTTGGGCTTGTAGTTTGTGATCTGCCTACGCCCTTTCCAGACTAAGGCAGAATCATTGGCTGAGAATTGCTCTTCCAGTTGCACCGACTACCACGACAAGCCTAATTCTGGCCTTAATACATAAAATAACTGAGATGAGAACTGAAGTTAATCTATAAATGTGTGTTCACGTGTTTCTCAGGGATACATGGGATCCATTCCAGCTGAACCCATATGGAGCCGAGGAGGAATCTAAGAGAAGATGTTTCCAAATTGCCCAGTACCTGGTCGCTGTTGTTGTGGGGCTAGCTGTCTTGGCCAGTGCCATTGTCTCTAAGGTAGGATTATCTGCCTGTCTATCAATTCATCTATTTAAGGTTATTCATCTATTCATCATTGGTGTTGAGGCACAGAGGAAGAAGCTTCACAATAGGGTTCCTGGCACTAAATGGGAAGCCCCAAGCTTAAAATCTTTTTGATGCTCACATTTCATCTTTATAATCTTCTTTGACAAATGTCAGTAAAGCCTTTTCTCTCACAAGCAGACTAAAAAACATACACCGATCAGCCATAACATTAGGACAGCATGGTTTGTGTAGATGCTGCTCTTTTATTTTTCTCTTCAGTCATGCTGTCTACTGCTGCATATGCATTACAGGATCTGTTGTATACACAACGCTTACTGGCAGCAGTGTTTGAAGCTGCTCCTGTGTCTAACATTTTGGCAGATTAGAAATGGTTGTTAAAAAAAACTCTTATTGTGGTTGAACAAAAGACTTAACTGTAATATATGCTTTTGATCTATTGATTTCTTTATTGCTCCCTGTAGCCTACATCTGATGTTTATTGTTCCTGGGAAATATTTAACCAACCCTTGGTAACTGGAAAATGGAATACTGTCAGAAATGTATATAAACTGCAGTAATGTTATATTAATCAGTCATAAACAGCGAAAACACTAATTATTTTAAATCCCAAATTTGTTTTTTGGTACAACTTTAATAGTCTACAAAAGCTTGAGTGTCTTATCTGTCTCTGCCTGACTGTCCACGAAGAAACAACATAGTGCTATTTATGGCAGGGTAGGGCTCAGAGCACTGGAGTATCCCTTTGTACCCAACTCTGTCTTTTTGGTGTTTTATCTCTCTCTGTATCTCCCTGTCTCTTTGTGTATCTCTGTCTTCCTCTTTGCAGATGTCATATTCATTTGCTCTCTATCAATCTTTAACCCTGCAGTATGTGCATGCGTTTGCATTGTCTGCCCCTCTGCTTCTGCCTCTATTCCCTTTCAATTTCTCATCTTCCTCCTTCAGCCTTGTCCTTTCTTGGTGGTAAATCACAAGACTATGATCAGACATAAAACAATGCATTCTCTAAATATCACTGTCTCTGCTTTCCTATGTAATCAAAGTCGTAATTGCAAAATACTCTACTATTTACATTTTTACATAGCTGTACTTTAATTATTTTTCCCTAAATGAAAACTTGTAATGGCTTTTACAAATTTTATAATGGTATTGCCTCTTCTCTGTTTGTATATCTGCATGTCGTTGTTTTTCCTTTTCTTTGTTTTTGTAATTGACGTGATGTCATCGTAAATGAGGATCGCCCCTCAATGATCTCTAAAGTATAAATAAAAGTTGTATGAATGAATGAATGAAATAAAAAAAGCAGGCTGATTATTGTTCAACCCGATGAACTTCCTTATTGGTGAAGAGTAAGTGACGACAATAATCCATGAAGAGTCCTTAAAAAGGTAATCAGGAAGCGGTTGCCAGTAAATCGTCTTTATATTTACAGTAGCCTTTACGGGAGTACTGCTGTACACAGGACTTTACTGTAACTTCACCCAAAACAAAGGGAAGTGAAAAAGTCAAATGCTCTTTTAGGGTCTCTCTAAAATCTCAATCTTAACAAAGAGAGAAATGTTCATGAATTGTATAACGAGTATACTCTTTGTTCAATCAGGGCTCTCTCTTGGTGTTGTCAACAATGTCCAGTCCAACTTCCTTACGCAGCCCAAAGGAAAGACAGTTCTACATGCTGATGTTGGTTTTCTGTCTGGTCTGCCCCAACTTCCTGGTGTTTATGAAATCACTGTGGAGGTGTGCCTTCAAGAGCTTTGTACAGCCCAACATGAAGACCATGTCGTTTGTATGTTTATCTAAAGCATACTCATTTATTGTGTAATCTGCTTTCCATGTAATTACAATGGATAAGATAGTGGAAAAATGTATATCATAAATCCTCATTTACAACCTTACATGGTAGCAATATTACAAGGATATTACAGCGGTGTTTGTTTGCATTCATTATTTATGACTCTACTCAGCTGCTCAGATTATTAATCTTTATGAGGAAGACAATTTAGGGAATACTTTAAAATGGGTCCACACTAATATTCAGTTTTACTAAACCTATGACATGACAATACACATGTTTTAAAAACATAAAGGCTGTTTTTTTATCTTACAAATGCATGTGCAATTAGCAGATCTTGACCATAGTATGCCAATGGGTCGTACGGTTTTGAGACACACTGTAGTTTGATTAGGATAGGTCATTTTGTGCACAGTGAGATTCATGCTTCTTGTGGTTTTCAAAAATGATTTCACACAGGAAACACGCAAGCTCCTCACTGCCACTATCAGTGCATTCAGTAAATCCACCTAACATATGAAAAGAGACTAGTTTGTTTTCCTGATTGTTAAGCCAATCCTGGACAGTGTCAGCATGGTTTTACAAAAATGATGAATGTCAATCTAAATCTTAATGCAATGCTTAAATTTGACGCTTTCACCGACCCAAGTATGTAAACGTAATGTGTGTTTTTGCATCTTTTCCAGATTTGTGCCGTTGAGTGTCTGGTCTCTCTTGGTACTGCAATCCTGGTGCTAGTCGTTATGCCCGAGTTTGATGTGTTGACTAATCTCTTCATCAGTGGAGGAGTCTGTATTGTTTCTGCCATTCTGCAGATAGTATTCAGACTACAGAGAGAGAATTGGAAAATCCTGTTCCCAATCTGCTCCCTCGTTCTCACAATTGCTGGTAACTCTCTTTATATTTACTGTCTATCTGCAACACTGTCTGTCTGCCAGCCTGCCTCTCTTTTTAAACATGATACTGGTATCGCTTCACAGAAAACACATTCATAGGAGGTCAGTTTTTTAATAGCAATGCTGTCATGTCTTTTCATCATTAGAACTAGGAAGGGGGTGAAGCAGCAAGAGGAACATGTGCAATACTAAATGTCATACTGATTGTTTTGCTCCGTGTCTCCCACTTGTTTTGAACACATTTCAGTTATAGTGCGCGTCTTCAGGGTTTGACTGAACTGAGGTGTCTCTAATTATCTGTCAAGTCAGCTCTTTCACTTGTTTTTCCATGCAATGTCTGGTTCAGTAAACCTGCCACCCTCATTGTGACTGTCTCAGATGAATTATGCAAGATTTACTAACTGGCATGACAACACTGACAAGTTGTGATTTGAGCAATCAAATACAAGTTGCATGTAGGTTACAAGCTTCAGGAAAAACAGCTCAGCAACTCACATTGTTTAGAAAATATGTTTGAAAACTGGTGGTCGGGTGGAAAGTGGGCATACAAAATGCAGAACTTGGACACCAGAGTCCAGGGTTCACATCCTGACACCATGTGGTTATGTTTATGCAACTGAAACACTTTGGTTAAGGTTAGGGAAAGATCCTGGTTTTGGTTAAATATTAAAAACATTTTTTCTTTCCCGAACTTGCTGACAGTGCCTATAAACTCAGATCTAACCATAAAAAAGTTGAATAATGCTGTAGTCACAGCAGATATTGTAGCGTGAGAACAGATATTTGCAGGAAACAAAAGAAATATGTTGTCAGTGAACATTTGACACTTGCCAGATATGATAATCGACAACATTTCCTCATTATGTTAGTAGAAAACGTAATCCGGTCTGCATTATGTTTCGTTCAAGGTGTGTTTGCTATTGCAAATTGGTTTTGTTTATAAATGTAAATCTAGGAGACCGGTTTGATGACTGAGCAGTATCGTTTTTATCTTTATAATTGACAACTACTTCAATATTGTACTTTTGAAGTAATTAGCTTGCATTCAAACTCACTGGCATGATAGACAGAGAAACAGAGCTACTAACAAACTGCTTAAGCACTTAATTGACTAACTAACTAACTGATAACAGGTTACTGCCTCCTGGGGATTGACTACTATGTTCGTGTTTCATCATACGTGGATCGACAGAGCGCCGACTGCTTTATCTTCGTTGCACTTGGAATTTTCTCATCATTCCTCATCTCCCTCTGCTGGTGGGAAAATCCACTGCAAGCTACTAATCGCATGCAGGTATAGTGTTTTTCTATAATGTGTTTCATTTGCCCTGTCCTCACTGTACCAACCTCCAAACTAGAGAACTACCTTTTTTTGTTTTTTAAATCAGCAACCAAACTGGAGTTTACTCCGTCCATTCATCCCATGTGGACTACCAGTTCATTATTTAAAAACCTGAAATCCACCACTGACCCCTAGCCTTAAAATATAAAATGTTATCTTAATTGCAACTGCTTTGGGGCATTTTGTAGTATATATTTACATATATTGTTATTGACTTGACATGATCAGTGAGACTCTTCCCATCTCTTTCTGTCTCCCTGCAGGATACGCTGTCAGAATTGGACGGTTTCAGGGACTTTGTGTTTGTCATCAGCAGTATTCTGAGGATAATAGTGATAGGTAATTATCTGCCATCAATGTATCAACATACAACATTCAACAAGACATGCTGACAAAATAACACAGGCTCTTGAAATGTATTATCAACGCCGACATCCCTGTGTTTTGCCACGCTTTCTCGGCATCTCATTTCCAGCATTTACACAGGAGAACAAACAGATTTCTGTGATGTTAAAGGTGCAGATGGTTTGCAGAGGATGTTCTCCAGCTGTGATGAAGACTTCTATTGTTGTTTTCAATTCTGTAAAGCTATTCTTTCTATTCTGCTCAACAAAACACTTTTATTCCTCTCTATACAACAGCCTAATTTCCTCATATTTACTTGAATCTCACTGGGTTTCTTGCAATGTAACCCTCGGCTACATACGCTAAAACAAAAGCTGGCAGTAGGTTATGTAGTCTAACTGTTTAGGTTAGTTTACCTCATTTCTTACTTGTAAACGTATCTGCTGGCTGAGACATAGAACCTGCAGTGATTCACATTGTTTATTAACATGCAAGATTTTTTCCAGTGAGATATTAATGAGTTTATATAGTAGGGGTGGAACGGTTCACAAAATTCACGGTTCAGTTCATATCACGGTTTTGGGTTTGGTTCGGTACATTTATGGTACAGCAAGGAGGTCAATTTCTGATTTCAACATGCTTTTCACTTATTTGGCAAAAATAAGTTAACAAATGTTTGCCTTAACAAAAGTTTGGCTTGCATAAAGATCATAAAAACTTCTTCATTGACAAATCTCAATTGAAAGAATATGTCTTCTACAGGAATAAGTACAAACAAAAAAATGCAGCTTTGTTGTTTTCATATAAATATGATGAAATTATAGACTAAGGCCATCAACTGGCAGGCCATAAATTGAAGCATAAGCTCAACCAGAACTATACTAAAAAAAAAAAACAGTATAACACACAGTATGTCTCAATTCCCTGATTATCAGCTATTAATTGAAAGATTCGTTTTTCCACTCAAAAAGTGCAGTATTTGGAGAGGAATACGGTTGGATTTCTGTTCTCACTGTGTTATTTAAAAATAATTACTAAATATAAACACATAACAGGGATTGTGCTGCTGCCCCTCTCCAGTTTCCAATCTGTCACTGCTTGTGTCAGTGCTTCAGAGAGATGCTCACTGTGTGGCTCTCATAAAGGCGGAGCGTCTGCAAAACGTAGCTTTTTATCTCCCACTCATTCAACAGTGGCACATTGGTCATAATTTTTACAATAACATTTAAAGCACTCAAATACTGACATATTGTCAATAAGAAAATATAAATCACAAATGTCTGTAAAGTAAATGTAATGTTCCATCTTACGGCTGTTGGGAAATCCTCAACTGCTGCTTATTCTAGTTTATACAGGGCAGGCACAACAGACTATAATTCACAAGTGAAGGCTCACACACTTTGACCATATGCTTTAATTCTGTATTGTTTCGAGTGTGGTCGTATATGCAGCGATAAACACTCTCATAGCATTAGATATTACTTTGGCACGGTGTGAATCTGCAGTGGGAGGCTGCCCGAACGCTGCGGGGGAACGGACTCTCCGTCCAGTCTGCTTTTGTTTTGCTCCGCTAATCGACACATTTGTGTGATGCCATCGTAATTAAATGTTTCAAGTGTTCACATATAAACCCGACTTCAGTTGAACGGTGTCGGCATACAGTTTGACACAAATCGTTGTCAGTTTAGCTTGACTGTCATGACCTACTAGACCGCTACAGCATTTGGGTAACGGCGTACTGAAAGGATGTCGCGGACAGAACCGAACGTCCTGTACCAAACGGTTTGGGACAAATACACATACTGTTCCATCCCTATTATATAGTGACTTTGCTGTTGTAAACATTACTGTTGCTGCTCTAGAAACAACATTCAGCTTAGTTATACTTAAAATGTATGCATATGTATAGCTAATATGCACAATATTTGTTTATTCATCGCAAGTCATATTGTCATCGCATTATTGAACAATGTTATCGCATATCACAGATTTTCCTCATATCGTGCAGGCCTACACTCATTGCTCTTTTTTATATTGTATATTATACATACTTGTATTTGTTTGATTGTCTCTTTTACGTCAGTGATACCATGTATTCTGTTGTAGGAGGGGTATACCTGTTCTACCATGTGCTCATTCAGGAATCCATCATCTGGACGAACTTTAACTTGGAGGGTAATGACTGGGAATTACTGCAAGTAGGATTGGTGCTGTTTTTCTTACAGGTAGGTAGAAGGAAGACAGAAAAACAGACATAAACATTTAGAGACAGGAAGTAGGTATGTATGGACTATGCATATGAGTCATGGGTCTCTACCTCTGCTCCCCTTGGGGTCTAACACTCAGGATTTGTAGCCCGTCTTTAGGTTTTAAATGGTCAAATTGCATTTATCTATATCTACTCTAGGTTTTGCACAAGTAACATTTAAGAAAAGTAGCAAAAATGTGTGTTTGAGCTCATGCAATAAACATTATTTAGAGGTTCAAAATAAGTGAAGGAAGAAATGTATACAATGCAGACGGACCACTGCAGCAGACAAAATTGCGCATAAAGTTCAACGTCTGATAAAAGTAGATGTAGAATCTGTGACACTGTTTTAGGGGACACACACTGAGCGAGACAATGAAATAACCTTTTATTTATTATTATTTTAACTTGATTTGACCCTTTTATCTCTTAATGGCCTCCTGATTGAATATGTATTATTCCTTTAGATTTATTTCCTGTTCTAATCTAGTCAAAGGTGATTACAACTTTTAAGAACTACTAAAAATCCCCCACGTTGATTCTTAATTCCAGCAGGTTTAACTCAGTTAGTGATCAGAATCAGATCTTACTGGCACTCATTTACAAGTGCAGTCTAAAGTAACCATCTAAATTGAATTTCGTGCTCCTCACAGTAATTTGCAGTTGGCTTAATAAATGTTCCCCTTGCCTCCTGCCTCAGGCCTTCTGCTCAGCAGTCTGCCACTGGTTTGGTGTGGTGGCCTGTAAGATTCATGCTGTCAGAATGAGTTTTGCGCTGCCAGTATGCTGCACGGGACCTGCAGTGCTTCTGTTGGGAATGATACTTTTCATAACCCAGGCAAAGGAATTGGACGGAGCGCAGCATGGGAGCATCACAGGTGAGTTTATCCTTTTAACAATTGCTTGTTGTGAAATCTTACAAGTTACTCTGCAAATGTATAAAAGCCTGGGAGGCTCTGTGTGATTTCACTTATTACCAATCTCTTAAAACATTTAGCTATGTTTCCATTGCAGAGTTTTGTGAAAGCTTGGCCTACTTGAGCCATAAGAACACAACCCCTGTGGTTTTACTGGAAATCACAAGGAGCATTTGTCGAACTTCACTCAACAGGTACATGTTTGTGTGTTTTTATCAGGTTTCAACTGCGTATACTTGTGTGTATGTGAGCAGTTGTGCTCCTTACAATTCATGTACCTTCTGTGATTTATAAATCAGCTTAATGTGCTGCTTGATGTGAGTAAAATGTCCTGAAATTGCATATCACGCAAAGTAAACTATGTACAGGCATCTATATACACATTCAATCTATGTATATTTTGCCCAAAATGTTTATGGACTATTTGATTGACAGCTACTACTTGCAATGGCCTTTTTCAATGCTGGCACTGGAGGGAGTGTGTATGTGGTCAGGCTTCGTCACGTGTACCTACTATGTATGGAAGATCAAGGTATCGATATGCACACACACTCACACACACACACACACACACTCACACACACACACAAACGCCTCCATGCCCTTCATTTACAATAAGCTCCTTAAAGGGTTAGTTCACCCAAATGATGAAAAAAGATATCCCTCTCACCCCAATACAACGGAGGGGGATGTGATTTAATTTGTGTTGCTTACAGCATTGAAAAATTACATTTTAAAAAGTCAGCAGCAACATCTCTCTCCAGAAACAATGTTCGCAATGCTTATCAGAATGCACAGATTTGATTGGCTGAGTAGCATGACGTGAGAAGATTTACGATTCATGCAATAGTTCTGTGAGTTTCCTGGGCCACAAAACCAGTGCCGTAAAGGTGCCTGTTCACAGCGAGGTCTAAGGACGCTGAGTCTGGAAAGAGGTGTTGCTGTTGAAGCTTTCAAATGTAATTTTTTAAGTCTATGAGTACCAGAAACAAAAAAACAATCACACCATTATATTAGGGTAGCAGCAGAAAATGTGGAGATCTCAAAACCTGGCCAACACAGTTCAACAACCCAGAAACCTGTTATTGTAAGATCAGGCAGAAAGACATACACCTAAATGCCTCCTTGGTTCACCATGTCTTAGGTCCAGCGTATAGAGAGAACGTCTCAGCTCTTTGTTCGTCGACTCTATGAATCCGCTTTCATTGACCTGTCTCTGCTACTCAACACCAAGATGAAGCTGCCACGAGCACGAAACCAAGAAAGGTGAGAGCGGTCTGAGAAGAGAGTTTCCCTGATTACGTTATTTGGTATTTTATTTTATTGTGGTCATATATCAACAGGTATATGGAAAAAATCCCAATATCACAGACATCTGTTGTACGGGAGACGCAGATGCAAGGCATAATCAATTTAAAATATGTCATCATGAGTAGAAGATGTGCTTTTGAAGTTGAATGCATGCTCTAGGAGAAAATGTGATGATTTAGAATCAACTAAAAAACATTGGATCAAATTTTCTTGCATTACAAAGTTAGTTGTATCTGCACATGTGGTTATTGTATGAAATCATTGGCACCAATGGCGCTGTAAGAGTCACAAGTCGCCATTAAAAGATCAAAGCTTGTTTCCTATACTGTTGAGATGTGCATGGTCACAACATGAAATGTTTAAAACCTCTCCGTTCCCTTCTCCTCTACAGCCGCGATGACATACAGAGCTGTGTGATCTATCTTTGTGCCACCATGTGGCATGAGACCTATGATGAAATGCTGAAAATTCTCACCTCCATGTTCAGGTTAGAGACACTGTCACAGCAGACACCTCAAATACACAACATGGGTTTAATTTAGGGCTGTCAATGGATTAAAATATTTATTTGCGACTAATCGCATGATTGTTTGTCAAGTATTTAATACTCTTATCAACATGGGAGTGGACAAATATGCTTGCTTTATGCAAATTTGTTTTATATTTATTATTGGAAATTAATTAACAACACAAAACAATGACAAATATTGCCCTGAAACCCTCACAGCTACTGCATTTAGCATAAAAAAAATATGCTCAAATCATAACATGGCAAACTGAAGCTCAACAGGCAACAACAGCTGTCAGTGTGTCAGTGTGCTGACTTGACTAGGACTTGCCCCAAACTGCATGTGATTATCATAAAGTGGGCATGTCTGTAAAGGGGAGACTCGTGGGTACCCACAGAACCCATTTTCATTCACATATCTTGAGGTCAGAGGTCAAGGGACCCCTTTGAAAATTGCCATGCTAGTTTTTCCTAGCCAAAATTTAGCACGACTTTGGAGCTTCATTTAGCCTCCTTCACGACAAGCTAGTATGACATGGTTTAACTTCTCACCTTGCTGCACTGATGCAGAAGTGTACTCCACGGTTTGTCAGTACACCATGACATCATTGTTGTGTGCGATCAGAGGTGAATTTTCAACCAGAGAGACAATGAAGCATCTTTTCAGCCTGGTGTTATGTTGCTCTTTAAATGTTAATCATGAATTAAACGTATCCACTTAATTTGCGTATTACTTCAGATATTCAAGTGCTTAAAAAACATTTGTGCTTTTTCACATTTGAAATTGTATTCTTCATCTATTTCCTTTCATGCTTTGACGGTTTGTACAAAAGAGAAAAATAGTGAATTGAAGAGGCTTTTGCAATATTGTTACAGTTGTTTGTTGTTGTTTCAGGTTGGACCGCTATCGAGGTGATCCAAAAGAGGAACATAAGGACTGTTTTAACTTTGAGTGTCACATTTATGTAGACGATGCCTACATGACTGAAAAGGCAACAGGAAAGAGGCTGGTTAACTCTTACGTTACTGACTTGATCCATGTTGTTATAGAGGTTTATAGGTGAGATTATCCATTGATCCAGTGTCATTTATCTATCCTTCTATCTAACCTGCCATCCATCTTTCTGTCTTTCTAACCAACCATCTATCTATCCATCCATTCAGGGTGTTTACCAGCAAAGAACCAGATGAGGTGTCGATCATTATGACTCCCTACGGTGGCAGGCTGATGTTCGTAATGCCAGATGGCAACATGCTCTACGTTCACCTAAAAGACAAAAATCTCATCAGGAACAAGAAAAGATGGTCCCAGGTATGGTGTAGTAACGGGGTTTAGGTCTTAAAGGTGTCATGGTACAAGATGCTATTCAGTGGCCAACAGTAGTTCCCAGTCATAACTGCATGAATAAGATTCAGGGCTTTACTAAAAGACATCTCTGAGTCCTCTAATGAAATGTACAGGCTTGCCTAGTAATTTATGAGAAATAGCAATGTTCATGTTGTCCAATCAGAATGGACCCATCACCCACTCCTCATACACGGCTACCATACCCTAAATCCACATCCACTCATTGCACAGGTGTCCCTTTTGATGGGAGAAGACGCTCTTCAACTCGGATTCTTTTCATTGCTTATTGCTCATTGTCTCGATTAATTGCTTAGTCTATGAAATGTCAAAAATGGTGAAAAATGCCCATCACATTCTCCCAGGGTCCACGGTATTGTCTTCAAATTGCTTGTTTTATCCAAAACACAAAGATTTTCAATTTACTATCACATATATAGCAGAGCAAATCCTCACATTTCAGATGCTGAACCCATTTTCTTGAAACATGACTGAAATAATTAATCAATTATCAGAAGAGTCTGTAATAAATTCTGTCAACCTACTAATCAATTAATTGACTATTTTCAGCTCTACTTAGTATTGCAAAATGAATGACTAAATACACATATGACGAATACTGATAATGAGCTTAGGCTTTGTCTATAATAGATGTATTAATACTGGAAGACTTTTAATCAAACTTCTCTTATTGCACTGGGAATATCTCTTGGAAAAGGTTTAGTTATAATTACAGATATGCTCTATAATATTGCAGATATAATCATACTGTCTTTTCTATTTATATTATGGTTCTTTTAAACACTATTTCATCATGTCTCTCAGATGAATCAAATGAATAATTGACAAGTCACCTCTGTTAAAGTTTCTGAGGGACAAATTCACTATTTAAATTGCACCCATGTCTTTAAGAGCCAGTCTTGGATTTTCACACTATACCTTACTTTATATGACTTTCAGATTATGTATCTGTACTATCTACTCGGCTGGAAGGGATACATCGTCAAGAACCCCCAGAAGATCACAGTAAGACTTTTCTGCCTTTTGTGTAAAAAGTGTACATATTAGTATTTTGGCAGTACGTGTATAAAATATTTCAATATGTATAATATCTATTCTGTTTTGTCCAGCGCCAGAATAACCCATGCAGAGACAGCATGGTCTCTATGTATGGAGAGATTTATCTGTTGCCTCAGTATGACAACGACTACAGGAGAAAAAACATCTCAGATGACAACACTTACATCCTGGCTCTGGATGGAGACACAGACTTCCAACCTAAAGCTGTGATTCTGCTTGTAGACAGGTCAGTGACAGACAAATCACAATTGTTTTTCAGTTATTACTGTATATAAAACATTTTTAAACATGGTAATTAAAAAAACATATTTGCATTGACAGATTGAGGATGTATGACAACGTAGGTGCAGCATGTGGTAGGATCCATCCTACTGGTATGGGTAAGTAGACATTGTTTTGGCCTCTATAGCAGAAGGTATAGTAGTTTGATCAAACAAGGTTCAAGTTGGTTTCAAGACTAAGACATTGACTTTACTTTAAGTTGCTTGCCCTGTGCAGCTGGCACGTAGAGCCAATACAGAGTAACCACAATGACATGAGCTGGGGTTATGTAGGCGTTTCCACTGGATCCATTCAACACAGTAGCAAAGTATCTACTAGCCAGAATTTGTAACCCAATTGCAGAGAGAAAGCCACCCAAACCCATGCCCTTAAATGGTAAATATCACATCAAGGCATGGGATGAATGATTGTAACAATAAGAAACAATAAAACGCGCACACCTAAGTGTCTGATAGGATGGGTGCTGGATCAAAGAAAAGACAGACAGAATAAAACAGCTATCCACACACCAAATAGCTCCCGTTTAAAGAGTTATTGATGTGTCGTTTTGAGCACCAGGCTCTTCCTCAGACTTACGGCCAGGCCACAGAGGGAATGTCAGCAGCGCGTGCTGGCTGTGGAACCTGTTGTTTTTATTTCGCCACCCATGTTAACAGGTTAGAGCAGCCACACTACCCGCGTGAGCAGTGCGGCTCGGCTGCGTGTCAGCTCAACACTTCCTGCTTTGGTTTCAAAATAAAAGCCCTCAAGCATTTTTTTTTCTGTGGACAGAATTCCCTCATTTGTCAACACAAGGCTTTTATTCTGAAATATTTACAGGACAGTGTAAGAAATGCAGTGACTTGCAGGGCTTCATGAATGAATAAAGTACCAGCTAATGTAAATTATTACTAATATTTACAAATGAGCACACGCTTCTTAACCTTTTTCTGTCTAAAATAAATATAAATGACATTTATAATGAAATGAAATGGCCATTATGAAAGGCAAACTATGTAGAAAGAAACGGCTGGCAGTAGCAGCCCAGCCAACAGCAGAAACGAGGCTGGTGTGGACACCAGACGCGTGGGAGATGCAGCCGTTCAGCGAGGCAGCCGTCACGCACTGCTCACACGCCCTGTCTGTCCCGGCCATTAGGAAGAGCCTGGTGCTCGAAACGTTACACAGCAATAAAAATCCTATTGCTATTTGGTGTCTATCTATCCGTCTTACTTTGCATGAATTATTGTAACATCATATTTTTCATCCGGACCTTGCAAATATCATCCATGACTTCATGAGTTGGTTGCTCAGGTGACAAACTTCATTATATAGTATAGTTCATAATTGGAAATGCTTATTTTTATAGCAGAGTTATTGTCCATTAAAAAGGTCCTGGTTCAGTTCCCAGCACTGGTGCTTTCTGGGTGTAGTTTGATACAGTCCAAAAATAAGTCAGTGAGTTTTATGAAGCTAATTTGTCAAAAGGTAGGAGTGGGGCTCGTTAAATGTCTGTGTGTGATGGACTGGTCCAGTCCAGCATACTCCAGCTTCTATAACCCTCAATGTGACTGAGTGGAAAGAGATAATTTAAGAAATGAGCATTTGTGAATATTAACTGCTGAGGACTGTCTCTCATTTAACTTGTCCTCTTTTTGTCTTCCTTTTTTCATTTTTCTCTATCAATTTGTCTCTGTGAATCTCTGCCCGCCTGCCATCCCAGGTCCCATGGTTTGGTACCAGAAGTTTGAGTATGCAGTAGGCCACTGGCTGCAGAAGACCGCAGAGCATGTGTTTGGCTCTGTGCTGTGCAGTCCAGGATGTTTCAGTCTCTTTAGAGGATCGGCATTAATGGATGACAATGTATTGAAGAGATACACAACAACTGCAACCAGAGCTTCGGAGTATGTGCAATATGATCAAGGTCGGTTGGGAAGTGCACAAACCATTTTAACCTTGCCTAGTTTTGTTTCTTTACAGTTCTTCTTTGATTCTTGTCAGCCCTAGTGCACCTCCATTTCTCACATTTCTTTTGTGTCTTGTGTGTGCGTGTATATGTTTCTAGGGGAGGATCGTTGGCTGTGTACTTTATTGCTGCAACAAGGGTGGCGTGTCGAATACAATGCTGCATCCGATGCATACACTAATTCACCACAGGAGTTCAAAGAGTTCTATAACCAGAGGAGGCGATGGGGACCATCTACACTGGCTAATACACTCGACCTTCTGCACAGGTTAGTGTTATTTATTATTATCAATAGTGGATTTTACATCCTTTGCCAGGTACGTTGTCACTTAACTGATTTAAACTAAAATTACCACTTCACAGTTCTATATGTCCGCCAACCAGTCAAGTCGCAGTTCTCATCCTTGTCTGTCAAAAATGTCATCACTTCATCATTTCATCCTATTAGACATTTGTGTGAAATTATCATATTTGGCATATGAATTATTGAATTATGGCCAAAAATTAGTTTTGTGAGGTCACAGTGACCTTGACCTTTGACCACCAAAATCGAATCTGGTCATCCATAATTCCAAGGGGACGTTTGTGCAAAATTTGAAGAAATTCGCTCAAGGCGTTCCTAAGATATCAAATTGATGAGAATGGACCGGTCGGACGGACGTCTGTACGTACGGACGGACAACCCTAAAACATAATGTCTCCGGTTACGGCTGTCGCCGGTGCGAAGGCATAAAAACACTTGAATTAAAAATTGCTATGTTCCGATTAGATTCTATTTTTTTTTCTCTATTGTTTATACCTACACGCTTTACATCCTCAATCAGCTATTTACTATGACACCATTGTATCAGTATTAACTTTTATGTGGTTGTGCCTTAAATCACAGTGGTGCAGAGACAGTGAAGAGAAACTCGTCCATCTCCAGGCTTTACATCTTCTACCAGATGTTCACCGTTAGTTCCTCTATCCTGGGTCCAGCCTCTGTGACTCTCATGATAGCAGGTAGGTTCAGGTCTAGTTTATTACTCTACAAACCCTTCCTTCCTGGGGGTTGTTTAATGACTGCAGTAGGGCAAACATTTTCTTCTATACCACTGTGTCCCTGCTTCTCTCATCTCCATCTGTTTCCCCTCGTCATGCTTTTTATGACTCAGTGAGGGTTGAATGCATCACTTAGGTCAGAGCCTTTATGCATTTACATGAAATTAGAGACTGAAAAATAACTGTTTTTGGTGTAGCTGTTCATAGATGACAATTAACAAGTTACACTAGCTTCCTAGTTCATTCTGCTTCATTTCATGTCATATTCTGATTGGTTGGTTTGTAAATATGGGTCGTGGGAGCAGTCACATTGTAAAATTTGGGTCATACATTTTATGGAGTTGTTCTGATACCGATACCAGTATCAGAAATACGTTCAATACTGCCCACAATTCTGTATCAGGTATCTGCGAGTAGGCACCGATCCGATAAAATAATTCATCAACCCCAGAATAAAATCAACTTGTTTAAAGGGAAATCAATTCTTCTTGGCCGCTCCAAAATCATGGCTGCCACTGGCAACTACTGTTTTAGAGCAGTGAAGAAGAACTGATTGCAGGTACTTTGTCACGTGACGATAGATAAGTTTGTAATGATAAAGTGGATACCCCAAAATAGCCCATGAAATAAGGACTAATCCCACAACATTATTCATTATTCATATTCAACATTCATTATAATTAGTAATTGTCAGACAGACATCGCTATTTGTTGTGTGTAAAGGAATGTGTGTGTGTACAGTAGTGCGGCAGCGGCACTGTCCCGGCGCTGAAAAGGGGGAGATGGAGACAGACAGACAGACAGACAGACAGAAGAATATGTCTGCTTGCTGTGCTACGTCGCAAGGCTTCGAATATCTTTGAATATTTCTCACCGAAGCTTCGAAGCCCAGAGAACAATGTTCGGGATAGCCCTTATCTATATATAAAACAACCATGGACTCGGCCTAAATCAAAACAGACTTTATCATAAACTGTAATGGTGACTACTACTAGGGTACCCTGCAGATCTGTATTAATAATCTTTGTAATAAAATCCATCTACCTGCATCTATTCTTTACCTATTCCCCTCTCTTTGTTTATTTCTTTTCCTGCCAGGTGCTTTCCAATTTGTCTTCAAAATGGCTGGTACACTTTCCATCATCATCGCATGCATTCCTCCGGTCTTCTACATCATTATCTGTTTTACAACCAAGTCCAACACCCAAATAACCATCGCGGCCATTATGAGTGTGCTGTACGCCTTCCTCATGACTGCATCCTTCTTTTCTATCATTGGTGGGTAGAAACTCTTTGTGACTTGTTTTTTTTTTTCAAATTATGATTTAGTAAATTTATTTTAAACCCGTAAATGAACATACACACATCATGTTCCCCTTTTAGGTGATATGGTGATTCAGGGCACCTTCCTGACCCCCACTGGCTTGTTTTTGGTTTCTATGGCAATCATGTACGCAGTGACAGCTCTACTACACCCAGAGGAATGTGGTATGGTTATATTATATTATTTTAAAGATCATTTACTTATATTATGTTAACAGTTTTATGTAATGTTATGTGACATTATGTTTAAAAACGTTATGTATGTTCAGTTATGTTATGTGTTTTTCTCCCCCAGGGATGATTATCTATGGTCTGATGTATTTCATCTGTATCCCCAGTGGATACCTCCTACTGACCATCTACTCACTGGTTAACATGCACATTGTGTCCTGGGGCACAAGGGAATCCAAGTAATGCCCTGATCACTTTCAGTTGCAAACAATCATTTGCATTAATGATTCATATTCTAATTACTTAATTCTTAATTTACAATGACATTAAGCGGCCAGAGGCGGGGGGGGGGGGGGGGG
>CAKAOH010010408.1:72303-99069 GCA_916701665.1 Sebastiscus tertius
ACCCCCCCCCCCCCCGACCCACCCCCCTAATTTATAATTAACCATCAATTAAGCTAAAGTCAATCTATTAGCCTAGTTGATTGCCTGATTTCTGATTTGAGCACTAATGGTGTTAGTTGTAATAGTAAAGATAACTGTATGTAAGGGGTCATGTAAAAGTAGTATTAGGAGGAGCATAAGCAGTAAAAACAGTAGAAGACAAAGTAGTAGTTCCTACCGGTAGCATGAGTAGCAATAATGGTGATAATAATTTTGTGTTACTAAAACCAATTCATTCAATATTGTGAAGTTGGTCTCTGGTCAGCATGCACGCAAACTCCAAAGAGGGAATCATTCACACATTACTTGGTAACTCTTGAGTATCGACATCCTGATTACATATTGTGATACAGAAATCATTTAATCAATCAACATCTTGTATGGCACATATAAGCTAATACTGAAGTACTACAGAAGTACTACTAGTGAAGAAGTACACAGGAATATGAAAAACATAAAACGTGAAAAATGGAAATATGAGTTGTTAATGTCAAAGACACAATTAACCTGAGACTTGAAATTTAAAGAGGCTAGAAATAAAGTATCTACAGTCCAATATCTGAAATATATAGCAAACCAACTAAAAAACACAAAACAGTGGGCTTAGGGGTATATATTAATGTGTGATGTACAGTTATGTAGAATTTAAGATGAGGAAATCCATCCAGTCATCTATCTATTTTCGTGGTGGGATCAGGCAATTGTTGATCAATGATTCACGTATTTAATCCATCCAAGTGGAAACAGCAAGGAATTAATTTGTTTTCATTTATGCCAATCTGCATTCCCAATAATCACTCACTGTAATCACTGTATTTTAATGGGTATATGTTTTTTCTATGGATGTATAATAATAAACTAATTAGGCACCTATTCAGTCCAATGAGAATTGCTCACAAATATAAAACCTCTATGGATCAAAAATTCATAATAGAAAAACCTTGTTTGCAGTTTGAGGTGTCCTGTCAATAGTTTTACAAACGTCTCTTTTACAATGGTGGTCTATGGGTAAAATGCTTTTTGGGCTGCAGGGTGATTTTTTGTTGCAATACCGTGAGTGGCCACTCAGGAAAAAAGGCTGTATCCAGGTCTTATTATCAAGCCCCCAGGAACAGCGACAGGCAGTGAAGCAAATTTTTGTAGTGGCCAAACGGAGGTACTACAACTTCCATGATGATCATGTGATGCTATTGGGCATAAAAATACTTTTAGGAAAGAGACGTCTATAATTCGGCGGATCTTTTTTTTTTAGGTAAATCAACTTCCTAGTATGGACACTTGAATTGCCCTTATTTAAATCATTAGTTCCTAAAAAGTTGTAAAATGCACTAATAGCCGAATCCAGTGTTACTTTCCTTCCTCCGTTCATATGAATGAGACCCAGACCGCGGCTAGAGCGAGGGCTAGGAGGCGGGGTTAAAGGAAACGTTACTGCACCTGCTCTATGGGCCAAATGGATGGGGAAGATCACCGGTAATACGGGTACTTTACGCGGAAGATCACCGGATGATCACTTGACAGTCTAGCCATTTTGGCTTCATATGCCACTGAGCAACTCTCAAAGGAATGAACAGGAGCCCGCCTCCAACGCTGTATTCAGTTCTCTTTATACATCCATGTTTTTTCTCACTGTCCCATCATTCTGTCTGTCTGTCTGTCAGGGGAGAAGAGGAAGTGAAGAAGAACCATAATGTTCTGTGTGACAGAAACTGTAAACTCTGCTGCTGGGACATGAAGCTAACGGTACTGTAACCAAACAGCTACAGGCAAGCCTTCCAGTGGATGAGTCGATGGACTGATCCATTCATTTTATCCTGTTGCTTTACAGATAACAGAGGAAGCAGAGAATCTGATGCTTCGACAGATCACAGGCCAGCCTGCACAGCAAGCCCCTCCCCTTCCAATCACCAACCAGGACTCATTACCTCAACAGGCAGATGCAAAGTTGGAGCCTCAAGCCAAAATCGACACAACCAAAGAAGAAGCTGACGAAAGAGCTAAGAAACCTTCAACTGACAAACCGAACGAGAAGGCGGTAAAAGTCAATGACTCTGCTTCCAGTAGCAGGTATTTATTTGTCTTTTCTTTCTTCTCTTCTGATTATCAATAACTTATTTGGTCACTAAATATTTCAATCCATCAGAAACGTGTACTGCCATTAAGTTAATCAGCTGTTTAGTCATTTGGCCAAACTGACGCTCATAAGATTATTAACACACCCATGCACACAAACTCACCTCTACATACTGCTGACTCTAGATTTAGATTATCCTTGTAGAAGGACAAAAGCACATATACACTTGAATTGTGAAATCCATACTACCCAAGATTCACAAAAATGTGTGTGCGCCTGTGTGCAGTTATGACAGTGTCATCAAAAGGAGCATATCCGAGGATGAGGATAATGAGGATGACGATGACCTAATGACGACTGACCTAGAGGGAACAGAGGAGCTTCCAGTCAGCGGTAAGAAGCACTTTAACAGTGTATTTGTAATTACGTACTGTATTTCATACAATTTCGAACAGAGTATGTATAGCATACTATAATGATGTTATTGGTGTGTGTGTGTGTGTGTGTGTGTGTGTGTGTGTGTGTGTGTGTGTGTGTAGACTGGGTACACCCGGTGAAAGAAGAATTTTTGAAGAAGCTGACTTATTTCAACCTGAAGAGAAATCTACAAGAACAAATACGGTATATAAGAAACATTATACAGAGAAGTTTACATTTTTGTATGTTCTTAATCACTAGGCTTTTGAAAACAGGTTAATAAACAAGTTTGTATCCATTTATATACATGTGTCTGTACGTATTGTTAATTATGTTATCACATGGGCTTTAGACAAGCGCATGGACACTTTTAAACTTGTATCCAAAGATTTAATTGATAGTGAAATACTGTATAATATTCCCTCTATGTTTATGTGTGTGTGTTGTTTACTTGCAGGTATGTGTACAAGCATTAATTGTAAGAAACTTTACTGTTGTATCAGCTAAAACTCTACAATTGCAATTGTAATTACAGTTATTTGTTTTGTGTTTTTCCTTTTTTGTCCCCAGATACACACTCCGTAACAAAAATGAGGATGATGTGTGTGAGGAGTTGGTCTTAATGTTAACAGACACTCTTAATGGAGAGCTAAGTGCAGTGGGGCCTGAAGATGTCCTGGCAGAAAGCCAGCTGGAGGAGTTACAATATGCACTGGAAGAGCATGTAATAATAACAATAATAATAATATGTTATAATAGCACATAAGCAATTGATTTGGTTTAAATTAATGAGTTTTTCTTAAAATAATATGTGAAATATTTTCAGTTCTCTTTTTTCAACAATTTCCATCATCACACATCCATTATAAATAAAATGTATAATTTTATCATATCACATTGGAATGCTTCTATTTCAGAGGCTTTTCATTTTATGAAAACAACACTTAAAAAACAAGAGAAGGAGAAGAGGAATTATTGAATCAGTGAGTAAATGACTTTCTCTATCTTACAGTCTCGGCGTATCCTCAGAACCAGTCGAATGGAGAAATTAGAGAAGAGAGTAACCAGTGCAATCAAGAAAACACTCACCGCCCCGCAAGTGCAAAGACTTGATGAGGTAAGATGCTGAGGGTGAGGAGACAAAGCCAGGTAGATGTAAATGCTTTGGCAGTTTTACTTTTCACTAATTATGTTAATGAAGGTAAATCTATTTTTTTATTTTTTTTTTTAAGTAAAATCCTGAAATATTATTTCATGATCATGTTTGTGATGGCCTCAGTCAGATGAAATTAATATTGCCTATGGAGCCATTAAGTTGAACAACTGACCTATCTAGTTCAAATTTTGCCTTTATTCAAATAAATCCTAAAAAAATATTTGTGTGCATGCGTTTGTGTGTGTGTATTTAGGGTGAGCAAGACTTCTGGAACAAGTTACTGGAACGCTACTTGAAGCCTATTGTTGACACTAAAGCACATCTGGAGGACGTCACCAGAGAACTGAAGTCACTACGCAACAAGGTCTGCTGTCTGCATTTACTGTTTATGCAAATGTGTCTTTTTTTGTTTCTGGCAAGAATTCTGTCTCTTCATTTTGTTTGGACCTTGAAATACTGCTAATGTATTAGGGCAGTTTGTTCATTAAAACAGTCTGTATTGGTAGTGGCGAGCCTGCTGAGGGGTCTAGTACAGAAAGGGAGAGACCAAAGATAAATCAAACACATAACATACATTTATGATAAATGTTTGGTTATCAAAGAATTCCAAGATGTAGTGAGTGTGAGATTACATTTGAAAAACAATTCATCAGTGAGGTCTTGTGGACAAACAACAGTATGTAATGATGACACTTTCTAAATGACCTCAGATGTATCTTTGGCATTTCAAGTGCAACAGCTGATTTATCAGTCATGCTCTAGCCAATCTCAGACTACAGGAGTTTTACAATCCTCACCGATTTTGTAATCAGGTTACATCATACACACATAAGGAGAAACTTCACAGATGTTCTTCTCTCTAATTTCAAATATGCACACTACAAGATTTGAAAATAATGACGCATCACACTAGTACAGGATATTATTAAGCTCATCGTGCCAGAGGGAGCTATGCACCTCACAAGATCTCAGGTGATCTTATTGGGAAGCAGATGTAAACAAAATGGAGACTTAGCTGCAACAACTTGCTGTAGTAATGCTTTGCAAAAAACAAAAGCAGACAGCTCGGAAGGTTTAAGACTGGACCTCTGAACCCCTCACATTACCAGAAGATAATACCAAATAAGGTCCCAGACCAGATTTCTCTTCCGATTGTTGGGAGGGGTGAATATGGGATAAATCGGCCCAAAACTCCTGTAGCAAGGGATGAAAGAAAATATCGATACACTTGAGTGTATATTATGTGTATATTATGTTTTATGTATATTATGTTTTGTGATACTGTATCGATTCTCAAAAACACTGTATCGACTTTTAATTACCAGTTTACAAGCAAAGATTTGCGGCAGACAGTGGCTGAGATTGGCTCAGATTTCACAAAAAGTAGTGTTATGATGTTAGATGTTGCAGGAACTGTCATAAATGCAAATGCTGTTGTGACTGCATAAAAGAGTAAACTTTTTTTATGACAGTTTTTTCTAAAATTAGATTTAAAAAAATTGCAATATATCAACTTGCTTACAGTATCGCAATATATCCTAATATATTGATTCGTAACCCCTGTATCATGATACGTATCGTATCGCCAGACTCTTGTAAATACACAGGCCTAGCCTGAGCCCAGCTTTAGGTAAGGTATTATTCAGGCCAAAGACAATGTGCAAAGACTCATGGGACATTTTAGATCTTTCTGGGAAGTTAATCTCAATTCAAATTTTAGTCCATTTTGTATATAAACTCTTTTTTCACTCATTTTGTCCATTAACATTGTGGGCACTAAAATTTATATTTTATTAGTGATTAGTATGAAGACTTAAGAGTATTAACTATTTAATTCTCCTTCCTCCCCACAGGCAGTCTTCCTGTATTTCATCGTCAATGTGCTGTGGGTGGTAGCTACCTTCTTCCTACAGGCCATTGGAAATGATGTCCTCAGCATCAAGATCCCTAAATACTTTCCAAACGGAACTGAATCTGGAGAACCCCTCAAGGTTGGGACAGACACGCAGACAGACAAGACAGACAGATAGTCCTATATGCATGTGTGGCAGAGATAGAGATAGGACTGTGGCATCTTTTTGAATGTTTGTCAGCACACTCCAGCAAAAGTAATCACCATTATTGTCATTTTGTGTTGACAGGTGGAGCCTCTCAGTTTGATGTTCCTGTTCTCTTTTGCTATTCTTCTCCTTATCCAGTTTCTGGCCATGTTGTATCACAGGTACACTAACACACAAACTTGCGTATGTGCCACACACCCACAATATTCTCATTCACATTCAGTTTTTACTTGTTTGCAGCTGTAATATCAGACTTGTAATTGACAGCCTCTAAGCTAACTCATAGACTGTCCTTGAAAACTAAGCAGGAAAACATCTTAACTTTCCGATACTGGAGGTTTGATTCTGTGGTAAAGAAATACCAAAGTTTATAAACTGGTACTGGATATTTTCCCCTACCATGAGCAGGAAACTTTTGATTCATAAATTCCTGCCTTAATGGAGAATTATAATGCCATCTCCTGTTGTTTTTGGAACTACTGTACATCAATTTCCTCATTTTCATTTCCCATATTTTCTACTTGTTCTACGTGTTTCATCTTGGTGCCTCTCTGTTTGCAGAGTCTACACTCTGATCCACGTGGTGTCCTATCGCAGCACAGAGAAAGACTACAAAGAGAAAGAAGATGTAAGCAACAACACTCGAAACACATACACGCATATAGAGGGTTCCGGGTATTTTTGTAGGCCAACCAGGAAGTTAGCATCACTCTGGTTCCCTCGACAAAAAGCTGATGGGATTTTTCCATTGGGTTTTGAACTATTGCAGAAAATAAGCTCTGTGGTAAACACACGTTTATGATACTTACATGTTTAGTTCAGATAATCTTCACAAATGAACACCACCTTTTTGTAAAAATCGAACGTTAGGCTATAGACGAACTACACCACGGTCGCATGAGCGCGAGTGTACATAACGAGGCTGTAAAGGAGGACAAGTCGGCGTGATGGTAGTTTAAATTAGCCACTTGTTGGCAATCGCCTTTTTTTAAGACACATAAAGGCTTACATTATATAATATTTATGGACGTATTTATGTCGTATAACAAAACGTTTAAATCTCCTAAGCTTGTGTTAACCACAGATTTATTTCAGGTATCTAACTAAAAACCCATTCAAAAAAAACCATTGACTTCCAGACGTGTGAACCGGAAGTGCTAAAATGCTAACCCATTTCCGTGTTTTAGGTAAGAAGGGTGAAAAGAGTAGCTGTCACGCATCATCAACGCGTTATATCTTTGGGGTACAACACTTGCGCAGTAAAATCTGATCTGCACTCGCCAAAATCGAGCCAGTAGCAACGCACGACCGCAGCTCCAGTTACATTGCGCATGTGTCATATCCCATAGCTCAAGACCCGTGTCCCAGCCTCTTTCAATAGGCCTTGGTTTTAGGACTCATTCCTGGAGCACTCTATACCATAGACTGTATACAAGATGGACGAAATGACTCGACAGCTCCCCTAAAGTGAAGCCAAAACATCTCGATCGCCTTCTGGTGGCAAGAGAACCAAATTGCCAGTCCGTTGGCAGCATAAATTGCAGGGCTGTAGTAATTATGTTTTACAAAGCTCAAATCTTCTGCAGACAAAGCAGCTTTTTGTATATTTCAATAATCAAAATGTGTATTGACGGGGCTGCCCTTTGCTGCATGTCATCCTCCCTCTCTCTCCCCTTCCTTTCCTGTCTCTATCCAATTTATTAGTCACATAAATCAGAAATACAAAAAAAAAATCGAATAATAATTTCAATTTGTACAGTGCTTTTCTGGAACTCAAATACGCTAGATGCAACAAACATTGTCAAAGAAAAATGAGTAACATTTAAAGCCAGACATCATTATAACAATATAAAAACTCTCGGTTAGGATGAGTCTGTTCATTTACTCTTCAATGAGATCTTTTTTTGTGTGTGCCTTCCTGTCACCTAGGTGGAGGATGATGATGCCTATATTCAGGAGAACCCCAGCATCAGTGGACTTCAAATTACCAGTGAAGATCTGTAGTCCATAACAACCAACTGTAACCAGTGAAACCCAACAACCAGCACACACTAGCATCGCACAGTGGCACCCAACCAGCAGACCTCTCGCCACCTCAAGGCTGCCAATCAAATTATTGAGACATGAGCTCAGGTCTAACACTATGGGATCTCAGATAGGAGAGTTTTTAATGATCAAGTGTTTTATTTCAATGTATTTGCTCTTAAGATTTGTATTTATTGTATTTAAAGTGTGGTTGAATGCATCGGGTCCACAGACTAATTGAATGTCCTTATCGGCAGATTGAAAACACATTTGAAAAAAAATCCTTGTGGAAGATGCACTTAACATAATTATCAGAAAATGTACCAAAGAAATCAGTTTAAATTGGTGATTATTAATTTTTGTTCTTATGTGCCTGCATAAAAATCAGGGATTTTTTAATCACAATAATGAGCTAGATGTAGATGGAATCAAATAATTTTCATTTGTAAGAAAAAGAAGAAAAATGTATATCTGAGCTCCTTGTCAATTCAGGAAAAAAAAAAAAAGAAAAGTAAAATACTTGAATGTGTTGCTCCCAAGAAACAGTGCCAGTCTTTTAAAGATGTTGAAATGTGATTTTTGCACATGAATTATTGTAAGAAATACTTTAATATTTCACTGTTAAACCCCATATATTTTATACTTTTAATAGTTTCTGGGTGTAATTTGCACTAATGTGTTTCCTTTTTAATATTGTATCAAGATGGTATCAGTGTAATTATGTATACAAATGCACTTTACAAAGGGATAGCATTTTCTTGCAAAGATTCACATAAACTCCCTGGAAAACTACAGAATAGATTAAAATAAAAATGTGGACGATTTCTTTGTATTGTAAAAGACATAATTACATATATCATAAATAAATATACTCAATCAGCAGCTGATATTCATCTTTCTCATTGCATTAACATGCTCTATATGAGTAAAAACAATATTGTAAGTCCTTGGATTGGATGCAAAATTAAGATTTTTCTTATGTTTTTTCTAATTGTTGAGATAGAAATGTGTATATCTTCTTTAAGGCCAGCTGAAGTTAAAAGTATCAGGCTCCCGAAAGCAGTTCACACTGAAATCTACGCTCACCAACATTTGTGCTTGTAAATATGCTTATTTCACACCCCTTTAGAAAGAAAAAACACAACCTGAGTTGACCTTTTTTTAATGAAAGTCATTTCATTCAAATGAATGGAAGCAGTAGATACAGTTATTAAATAGAGGCAATTGCAAAGCAATCATCCAATATATCCTTTGGGGAGAGTTTCAGCTGAGGGTAAGGCAGCAACCCAACACTGAACACAACTGTAAAGTTTAACACCCATTTCACCGCTGTTCTCTGTGAGTGCAGAGCAGAAACACAGTGCCTCCCACATGACTCTCACAGAGTTATCTAGTGTAGTCATTTTACAAGTTGTTAGGTCAGAATGAGGTGCCTTCAAGTCTGATTGCTGCCACCGTTCCCCAAATACCCAGTACAAAAAAAAAGAGTTACGCTTTACATAAAACTCAATGGATGATGCATTCAAACGTCATTCATTTAATTTCATGTCATCCCATAATGCTGAATTCTTACTACAGGTTGATTAGCCAATTCTTTTGATCCTGTAATCCAAGACATAGCAACCCAGGTATGCACTAATTTAGGTAGTAAAAAATTCATGAGTTTCAACTAATGTGTCACCTAAAAGAAACACACATCAGACCTTACAAAAAGGCTGCCTGTTGTCCTGTGTTAATATATGGTACAATTTTCAGAGGGGAAAATTTCAGAGGGGGAAATTGGTCATTTAATGTATTGTATATGAAACTCTTGAATATTTGAAAGCTTATAATTCAGCTTCATGAAGGAGATACGTCGATCCCTCACCCCATTGACAGCCAATAAAAACCCCTGCCAGCTCCACTGAGAGGCAGTCAGTCCTATCAGTCCACAGGTTGGCACTTCAATAATCAAAAGCTTGACTGAAGTTGCGTTTGTGTCCTCCTCTGTTGTTGCCATAGCCACCGCCACCGTTCCGGAACCCGTTACTACGGCCACCATTTCCCCCGAAACTCCGCCCCCTTCCACCTCTGAACCCTCCTCCTCTGTCGCCCCGGTTACCACCACCAAAGCCTCTGTCGCCACGGTTACTGAACTGCTTCTCCTCCAGCTCTGGGAGCTCTGTGGCTATAGTCAGCTGCCACCGGCGACCGTCCTTCCAGCCGTCCTGTTGAAGGATCAAGGAAAAGGATGTTAGTAGGATTACCATAGTCAGTTAGTTAGAACTCAAAATATTCATATGCTACTTTGGATTATTTATCTTCACCAATTAAATCTTGAAGACATTACAAATAGTCCAAAACACCATGAACAGATGTGAGCTTTCGCAGTTGTTCTCACCTGAACCTCCTTGACTTTGTCAACGGGGACGTCAAAACAAACTCCCTGTTATGAAAACAATAAAGGAGAGATGGTGAGTGTTTCTGGAGTCAGTCTATCTACGTGCTCTGCTATCAGGAGAAGAGCCACAACAGGCATGGTCACACCTACAGAAAGGTTTCACACATTTACTCTTAGTCAACAGATGCTGTTTCCTTGCTGGGGATAATTAGTTATGTACCATGTCTAGTATGGCTGTAGTAGCTGAATTCACATACAAGCTAAACAAGAATGTGCATTTTGATTTACCACCTGGCTTCCCATTTACTTTTTCATTTGCCAAGTATATTACTTTCATTTATAGAGGCGCCTGTGGGGATCTTTTTTTACAAGACATTGCTGATCCAAGTGGGATCTAACAAGAGTATTCTTTGGCTGTCAAAACATTTGTAGCCTACATCCATGCTCAGATTTATATCTGTATACACCAAATCAAATATACTCTTCCTAGTACAGAGATTACTCAAACCCCTATTCTTAACCTTAAGATAATAAAAGTAGAGTCTGAGATGCTGAAGTTCCACAATGGCTCTCATACTAAAATACAACAAGATCTGGATTTGAAAAAACAGGAAATGTAACAAATATAATTGGTTTGATGCGTATATAATCCCCAGCAGCACCTCACATATGTACATACAGTATATGTGCGTTTACGTACCGTTTTGCCTTTGAGGAAGGTCATTCTGTGAACGTGGCTCTCGAACTCTTCTCCCAGCTGTTCTTTGATGGATCTCCAGGCGTAACCCAGATTATGCATCTCCTGAGAACACACCAGCTGCACAGTGGTGAAACCCTGCAAAAACAAACAGAAACAATAAGTTAAGAGGAATTAGGGTTATACAGCACCAACAAATTCATGACAATGACATCTTTTGAGTGCGTAACATGGATAACATGTCAGCTGTGTGTTCAAGGGCTGTTGCAGTTTGCATCATCCTGCAGATGTTGTTTCAGTTAACACTGCAGCTCTAAACAAAAATATGAAGCTACCTTGTCTTGTCTGTTTTCAGTGCAGAGCAGTGGCCTCTGTTATACAGTAGTGTGTCCAGATTTATTCTTATACTGTATGAGTTTGTGTGTATATATCTTTTTGTGTCTTTTGTTTTGTTTTTTTTCTTCTTCTTTGGTGAATACTGTATATTTGTGTGTCAAGTACAGGTTGTTAATGACGAGAATAAAATCAAACTCACAGCATCAGAGTTGAGCAGCGACCTCTGCTCTAGACTTGTGGCTCCAGAAATATGTGCCAGGGCAGCAGCAAGAGCATCGACTGCTCCTCTCTCCTCGATCAGCTTCTCAGCCGACTCTTTGAAGTACGCGATGGCTGTAACTGGAACGGAGTCCAGAAACCTGGACACAATACAGAAACAAAGTCTTAACAATCCGACACTTAAATGCTCACTGTCAGGTGGGGGTGGGCGATACCCCCTAAAATTTCTATCACAGTATTTTCTTTTTTTTTTTTTTTTTTTTATATCACGGTCTTACAAAATTAATCCACTCAAAACATGATTCTACCTCTTTTCACTCTATTGGCAATGTATATGATATAAAAATATTTTAAGAAATAATATGTTTATTTAACCTGACCCGCCAGATGGTTTGTTACACAGAACCATCTGAGAAGCAGTCATTAGAAACTGTTTAGAAAAGGGCAGGCACTTTCAAAAAATACTTGGCAGGGGATTGGATGAACTAATCAAACTAATATTGCCAAAGCCAACTGGGAGAAGAGTGGAAACATATTTTCCATCTGTCTGTGTGGACACCACATGCGTGCGATCCGCAGCAGTTCAGCAAGGTAGCCGCCACGCATGGGTAAAGGTAGGCGGTAGCCTGAACGTAACCGTAGTCAGACAGTATGGACAGTACAACCTTTGTGGGTGTGATGAAGTTCACTGGGTGTTGTGGCAAGTAGATCTCCCTTGTGTGTGTTAAAACCAAAACGTGTGTGTGTGTTATCATGGTAACGGTGGTATTGCAAAATCAATGTCATGGCAAAACGTGACCCGGTCAATTACAATAGTTTCATACTTCCAAAACAAAATATATATGGTGCACTTGGCTCTCACTCTCCAGAATGACCTACCTGACAGCATCCTTGCTTGATGACTTGATGATATCGTTGGCAGTGGGAACGCCAACTCGTCTGAATGTGATACCCTGGAATAATACCAAATAAAATGTCATTTGGTTGATATCCAATATAGAAACATCCGAAGTAGTCACACAGATTGCATTTCTTTGTCAATAAAATGTGGAATTCTAAACACTATTTCTGACTACAGGGATAAGGTGACTTTAAGTCTGGTTGTCTATGTAGCGCAGCAGCACCTTCCTCATCTCTTGCCTTTCTAATGAAACACTCTCACTCCTCTTCTTTTCTGTCTTCACTACTTTTGATTCTCCCCTTCCCTCTTGTGCATTTCCAACCCATGTGTAGCCCAGATGTGACTGAAAGCCTTGTTGTTGTTTTTTATTTCCGCATAGCTACTCAAACACCTCAACTTGATGCTCTTCTTTGCCCCTCTGTCTTCTTCTGCTTTGACTGAATTTAAAAAGGACACGTACTGCTTTGTTTTCTACGTAGCGCAGCTGGTCCTCCTCTTTCCTCTGGTAGAAACAGATGCAGACTCCAGTCCTGCCCGCTCGGCCCGTACGTCCCGAACGATGAATGTATGACTCCACATCCTGACACCAACCACAGACACAGAAACATTTTCAGTGACAGGCCTTTATGATTCAGATTTTATGCAACACTGCTAATAGAAAAGTGTGCAGTAAACATTCGTCCACTAAGAGTTCATTTTTCATCGACTAACTTGTGCACATAAGTGTTCTGCAGTTTGCAAGTTTCTTTTTGCAATTCAACTCAATCTGAAGTGTGCAAATGCCAATTTTTAAATGTATTGTCTTATGTGAATGGAATCAGCACCTCAAGATCAGAACATATTTATAAATCTAAAATATAACATCAATAGCAAACAAATGGCACATCTGATAAATGCAAAGATATACTCATGTTGTGAAATTCTTGTTGATAACTGGCAACGCGTCACACCTTGGGTGGAGAACACTGGACCACCAGGTCGACTTCAGGGATGTCTAATCCACGGGCTGCAACGTTGGTGGCAACCAGAACCTCGAAAGCCCCGGTCCTGAAGCCCTTCAGCGTTATCTCTCTCTGTTTTTGAGGAATATCTCCATGGAGGGTCTGGGCGCTCTGATAACATACAAACAAAATGAAATAAGAAATGGACACTACACATTTTCTTGCTTCTTCAAAGCCGCTTCTTTCCATTTCTAACGCTTCGTCCACACTGGGAACGTCAGGAGCGCGTGGTGGCTGCGTCGCCATCGCCTGGCAGCTGCGTGGTTCACGCGTTGGGTGTTCACACCAGCTGTGTTTCAGCTGCGTATCTGCTGCTGCAGCCCTTTCTTTCTACATAGAGTTTGCCTTTCATAATGGCCATTTCATTTCATTATAAATATCCTTTATATTTATTTTAGACAGAGAGAGGTAAAGAAACGTGTGGTAATTTGTAATGATCGTAATAATCCACAATTAAAACACCGTACTATATTCATCCATGGAGCTCTCCAAGTCACTGCATGTTCTACAACACTGTCTGGCACATATTTCAGAATAAAAGCCTCGTGTTAACAAATGAAGGGATTCGGTCCACAGAAAAAATGCTTGAGGGCATTTATTTTGAAATGAAAGCAGAAGTGTTGATTTAAAAATAAGTCTTTACTTTTTTTCATCTCCGTAACATATTCTACAGATAGACATCGAAACTGTAGCAATGTTGCTGGTATGATGTCAATATACAGTCAATAGAGAACCTTCACTGTCCGCGACATATTCTACAGATGCTTAAGATTATATTTGTATAAATCATGATAGAGTTATAATTAAATTAGAGCTTAAACGCATCATATTGGAACTCAAGGGAACCTACGTTAATGTTAGCAGTTTAGCTCGTCGGCAGACAAGCCGCTCACTGCGATTACTATGAGCAGTATGCATGGGAATAAATTACAATACAAGTGTCTGATTAACTTAGTTGTTTCAAATGTTTTTAAGGTTGTTCCCTCACCGCTTATTGTGGACTTGCAGTTGTGACATCGACGACGTGTGTGTGTGTGTGTTCGTGTAGCTGTGACGTTACTGTCTGTGCCGCTGTGTGCCAATGTAAAACTATCATGTGGCAGCAGCGGTACCGAGTGTAAATGTGACCGGCAAAAAATCCGAAATATGACACTGACCGGCCCAGTCACCGGTCATGGCCTATCAGCTGAAAACCAGCTAGTTTCGATCGGTGCATCTCTAGTATCGTTGAACTGACACATTAAACACTCAAAAATAAAAGCCGAAAACATATGTTTTAAGAGGTAAGGCAGCAGCACTGGTTAACAAATGAATGAAATGTCAGTTGATCATTTTATAAATTAAAGGTGTAATGTATGCCGCTGTATGAGTTGGCTATTCATAAACTGTTACATGTGTTCGTGAATGTACCTGTTTGATGGATGCATTCATGGAAAGTTCGTTGGCCTCTTTCTTTGTCTCACAGAACACAATGGTCTTGCCGTGGCTGCCGCTATAGACCTGGATCACGTCGCCGATCACGGCTGCACGCTGTGACCAGTGAGACGTTATGGCCAGATGCTACAGAGGAAAGGATACAGAGAGACACAGAAGGAGAAGAGAGACATTTTTATTAATCCAGCTGGAAGACTTTAACTTGATTACAATTCCACTGGTGTTGATTTGGATAAATACAGCAATTTTTACTGCAAATGAACTTTCCTGATGGAGATATATGCAAGCGTATTTTACAGTCTCAATAACTGCAACTGTCCCTGCTTACAGATCTAAGAGTAAGAACTCACTCACACTCACACACACACGTACTTACTTCTACAGTTGTTGCAGCTTTCTGTGTTTTCTTGCCGATCAGATCAACATGTTTGCAGCCTGGTCTCATGTATTTCTTGGCAACGTCGTAGACCCAAGGGGGGGTGGTGGCCGAAAACAGAAGAGTCTGTGGGTTGGAGTCGGAGTCTGGAGAGGAGCACACACACACATTTTCCTATTTTTATATACATGACCGCAATAGTGTTGTCACAATACCAAAATTATGACTTTAATACGATACTGTGCCTAATTATCTCAATATTGTTATTGAAACTGAAACGATACCACGGCAATTAAAAATGCAAAGATTTATTAATTTTGAAATGTACATGGTATGCAGTAATGTGATGTCCCCCATACTTGAATTTATGGGATTTCTTTGATAGTTAATTTATATTTGCAACCAGATGTCACTTATTAAACAGCATTTAATAAGGCTGTTTTTTTGGGGGGGAAAACAGCGCCCCCCGTTGGCACATTACAACAGTTAAGGCAGAGAGTGGTACTGCAGCACAGGAGATAGCCAGGGGCTTCCAAAACAAAAACCCACAATATGATAACAAATTCAGATGAAGTTCTGTGAAAAGTTGATGAGAGAAAGCTGCTAAAATCAGGAAAACACTATACCGATCTATTAATCTACTTTAACTTATATATGATAAACAAACCAAAATCCTGACACTGCACCTTATACACATACATAAATATGAACAGACACAGAAAACAAGAATACCTTTATACACAATCCTAAAAGATTATCAGGAAATATTTTCACAAGTAGTTGTCGTTTCAATTATTTGTCTATATATGACCTATTATTTGTTTTTTTTTATGTTTGCATTGTATTTTGTATTTTAGAGTGTGTATGTGTGTTTTAGGTTTACCGGGGACAAGGACTGCAAATTAACTATGGCTAGAAGTCTTATATAGTTTCAGTTTCATTTTATCTAAATGTAACAATGCTTACATTTATCATCCCTATCTAATAAATAAAAACAATTTACTTTACCTTTCTCATACGATGAGGCCAAAATCTCTTCAACTTGTTCTGCAAATCCCATGTCCAACATTTGGTCGACTTCATCCAGAACAACGTGTTTCAGTTTAGAGAGGTCGAGTTTATTGTTCTGGAGGTGGTCTTTGATGCGGCCAGGGGTGCCGACCAAAATATCGATACCATTACGGATAGCATCGACTAGACAGGAGGAGAGGAGTGGAGAGATTTATTATTAATATCAATGTATAAAGTACACAGAAACCACATCAAAAAACAAAGGAAAACAAATAATGAGCTGGTATTTACAAGGTTCTGTTAGTATTTTCTATATATTTAAATAGTTAACCTGAAAAGTACTTCATAATAGCATTAAACTCATCAATGTAAATAAATAGACTCTTGTAATGATTTAAACTATTTCAGAATTAGGGAAACATTTAGCACAAGACTCACGCTGTGGGTTGTATGAGCTGCCTCCATAGAAACAGGTGAGAGACAGTTTCTTGGTGATGTCTTTGAAGTCCTTAGCGACCTGGATAGCTAACTCTCTGGTTGGAGTTAACACCAGGACCTACAGATAGAAAAGAGACTCAGTCATACACAAACACGCTCAGAGGTCAAACTAATACTGGGACTCTGGCTGATGCTAGTTTTTAGTGATCGATGTGAAAGCGTATGTGTGTGCACCTTGGGGGCCCGGCCTCTGGTCAACGCCACTGACTCCGTCTGGAGCTTCTCCACCAACGGGATGGCAAATGAGAAAGTCTTTCCTGTTCCTGTTCGGGCTTGGGCAATTACGTCCTCTCCATCATATACAGGATTAAATGTCTTCACCTGAATGTCAAACAGGTAAGAGACTCCCCGAGCTGAGAAAATGATAGAAAGAGAGGTGACAGAGAGTGAAAAGGGGAAAGAAATGGGATGACGGGAGATGGAGAGAGGCAGAAGATCCATAGTAATTTGTTAATCAGCATCCCAGCAGCGCCAAAGCTCAGTTAACACTGAGTCCAACATGAATTAATTCACTTACTTCAGTCCATAATGGTGATCACTAAATTTCAAATTCAAACGTTCATTATTTTTATGAACACACTATATATATCAGATAACTACTCAACTACTAAACATGTCCATCATGTGTATTCAATAAAAAAGCAGTTGTTCAGCCACAATACATACGTTGTGAAGTGAAGTCAATACATTAAAGATGTCTGCGCAGCTGCTTTTTTGTTTTGGTAGAGCAGCAAATGTCTGATTTTTTTTCCTCTGGTCTCAAGTCACAGTGGTAAAACTAAGGTATAAAATGTAAATATGATGTTTACCTTTTAGTTTATCAATGGTGACTTGGGAGATCTTGAAGTTGGAGAAGGCCCCTTCCTTCTGCTCTTGTGTCTGTTCCTAAACAAATAAACAGAGTCAGACTATAAGACCATTATCTTACCACACAGCTGACTTTGAAAAGTGTCTGTTCAAGAAAACAACCCAAAAACATCAAGGCAAAGACTGAGAAGTCAAGGTTAATGTAATCTGAACATGACAGGCAAACTAAATTAAATGGAAGAATTGAAGTTTGTGAAACTTTTAAATGCTTGAAAACATGCCGAGTAGTGAAAGTATTTGCTTTGCGGTTAGCTCATGGTTGTTTTGTTACTTAATTTAAAAATATTTCCAACATCTTCTGGGAGCTTTCCGCATTGCGTGCCAGCCCATTCTTGTGTACAAATTCTAACCACATTTCTATGCCTCTACTTTTATCCTACAAGTTACAAGAGCAGTTAAGCTTAAAGGTACAGTGTGTAGGATTTAGCGGCATCTAGTGGTGTGTTTGCAGATTCCAACCAACTGAGTACCCCTCCTGTCACTCTTCCCTTTCCAAGACTGTGGTACCGTGAGCCACAGAGTGCAAAACCGTGGAAATGCCGTTCACCTCGCTCAGAGGCCATCCTTACCATAATAACACTACTAAGGGAAGTTAGACGGCGACTGGCGGTAACACGGTTTTGTACTCTGCAGGTCACGTTGCAGCAGCTTCACAGGCGTGTTGGAGAACTACGGTGGCCCTCAGGTAACGGAAATACTTGAAAGGCTCTCTCTAGAGCCAGTGTTTGTTTTGTCCGTTCTGTGCTACTGTAGAAACATGGCAGAGCGAAATGGCGGACTCCGTGAAGAGGACTGGCTCCCGATGTAAATATGAAGGGCTCATTCTAAGCTAACGAAAACGCAACAATTCTTAGATTCAGGTGATTATACACTAATGAAAACATAGTTATGAATATTATATTCCTTTTCTGCTAATAGATCCCTCGAAATGTTACACACTGTTCCTTTAACGTCAAAAGAGCACGTAAAAGATTCAGGACATTTCCCAATATAACAAAATAAAATGCAGCAATATAATATAAAAATGTAACACCTAGAAAGAAGGATTTAGTAACAGCGCCCATGGTGGTCACCTTAATTTCTCTTGAACTATCCAACAAAACTCACACTTCACCACTTATTTTAATTACCACAAAGTTATCATACAGAAAATAACAACATAAACTTTCCACTTCTCCTGAACACAATCAGTCTGCGAGTCATACCGTTTCTTTTTCGCTGTCGCTCGCGGAGTCTTCACTTGGCTGGGCTGGTGTCTGGATGGGCGTCTGAACAGGGGTGTTTGGGATGGAATGTCCGTTGGTTTCTGCCTCTATTTTCTTTTGCTTCTTCTTTTTTTTCTAAGCCCAAAGAGAAGAGCAGAGACGATGTTATAGAAGGGGAAGAGTATGACTTTTATAGCCTTTTCACAGGTTTACCAGGACAGATCATCTATGTCTCACTAAACAATTTGATGGATAATAAATAGTTTGTTGTCCATTTAGTTCCAAAACTAGGCCTTTTTGGTAAGGAAATCAACCCAACTGGTAACTACATATTCAAACAAACACAGCACTGACCTCTGTGTCTCCGTCAGCGTTCTTCTTAATCTTCTTTGGTGTTTCTACACCATCAATGTTGCCGTTCAAGTCTATGACCTCAACTATGTGGCCGTTCACTTGGTCCATTGCCAGCTTATCTTTTTTCTTTTTCTTCTTTGGTGCTGGAGGTTCACAGTCTGGGTCCTCCTGCTCTTCCAGGTCCTCCAACTGCTTCTTCTTCTTCAGCTTCTTGCCCTCTTTGGTCTTGTTCTTTTTTTTTTAAACAATAAAAGGCAAATCAGTTTCAATTGAACCCGTAAATACTGTGCAGCAACTCAACTTTATAAAAAAGAAACATGTTGGCAGCTTGATTAAAATCTAGTTTGCAGTTATCTCATAATATTGCAATTCCACTGACAACTTATATCTGTTATGTGAGGTATAGTAATAGATGGGCTGAAGATATCAAAGCTTATTTCACTCCTATGAAGCACACGGTTTCAATACATTGTGTAGGAGTTAGTCTCAAATTAAGAATACAATGTGACGTCCGAAATTTCAAATGTCACTGGTGCTTCAGAGATCGCTTCACTCAGTTTGGCAGTTTTGCAGCTAAACTATGTGAAAGGCACTTTAGTGGGATAAGACGAGAGGTGAATAACATAAATACCAACCAGGAAGTTAAAACACATGAGCCCTCAGTGGACACGGGTCCTACACTACACCAATAAGATACATTATTATTTAGTACCAGCAAAACTATTTTATATTTATCTTTTGGACAATGTACTCATTCTTTATTTCACTGTAACATACTGCACAACAACTTCTACATTTAATGCAGCACTTCTGAAAACAAAAGTATTATAGATTAAATTTAACTTTTATTGCACACATGAGACATGAAAAGCATGCCCCAAAGCTTCGTAAAGCTTTGGCCAGTATAATATACCGAAATAGTTAAAAAAAAAAACACCACGTTCTATTTGTTACAACTATTTGAAAAAGTGCTTTTATAAATTGCAGGACAGTTGTCTGTCATATGACATATGTAGTCATATTTCTTTATATGTAGTCATATTATTTCTTTATTATGTAGTCATATTATTTCCTTATATTAATCTTGTCTCTGGATGGAGGCTTCAGATAAGCCCAGTGGGTTTTTTTGCCTCTTCCTGCACTGTGTATTATTCTTTTTTTTATGTTGTATAGTCTAAATAAATAAACTAATAAACAGTTTGCTTGGTTCCTGACCATTTTGTCTTCATATCATAACACCAAACATATTTATTTCAACATTAATCTGAAGTTTCTTTTCTAGAAAGTTGGCTCCATCCATCCAGAACATTCTTGTATGTATACAGTGAAAGAATAGATGGGAAATACTCTCTTTTTCAAGTCAACAGAAATCACACTTGTAATCAATATCCAGCTTGAATCTTTCTAACACAAGTTTTACTGGGTAAATTATATATAATATCTTAAAAGACACTTTTTTAAGTTTGTTATTGATACAGTATTTATCACAAATCCTCAAATAAGGAAGACCAAAAAACATCTAGGTGAAGGCACAGAAACATACCAGTTATGATCAGGTTGTTGTTGTGTAGTTGACTACCAGCTGACGAGCCCAGCTGTATACTACGTCATCACGTCGTCATCTATAGGTCATTTAACACATGGGCATGCCACGTGTTCTCCTAGCTAGGCTAAGCTAACGCATGTATGTTAAACATTAACTTAACAGTGGATCACTTTCTTAAGTCACACCGCTGTTGATCACACCATGTTAATGACGTTTAACTACTATAGTGTCGCTACAGTAACCTGTCAATTATACGTTGCTTTGGTTAGTATGGTAACAGTTGTCTGGCCGGTTAGCCGAGGAGCTAGCTAGCCACATGTTGTCAAACATGGAGCAGCCATGAGACGAGACCAGATAACAGCAGATATTTATTATTATTTACACCCTGCTGCTCACCTTCCGGGTTGCAGCCTCCTCCACGGTGTCCACGACGTCTTCCATGGCTTGATATTCGTCGTCAAAGATGATTTTTGACGGCATTTCTTCGTCCTTGTTGTTACCCCTCAGTGAAACACGCAGGCTGACCGGCGGGCGCGCGGATGGAAAGGAACGCTCAAAGGAAGGGTGCGCGAGGAGGAAGGAAGGAAGTGAAGCGCGCTCACGAGGCATAGACATAGAAATATAAGTGATAGATACACATACATATACTGTATAACAGTAGAAGTGATAGATACACATACATATATAACAATAGAAGTGATAGATACACATACATATACTGTATAACAATAGAAGTGATAGATACACATACATATACTATATAACAATAGAAGTGATAGATACACATACATATATAACAATAGAAGTGATAGATACACATATATATAACAATAGAAGTGATAGATACACATACATATACTATATAACAATAGAAGTGATAGATACACATACATATACTGTATAACAGAAGTGATAGATACACATACATATATAACAATAGAAGTGATAGATACACATACATATACCGTATAACAGTAGAAGTGATAGATACACATACATTATATAACAATAGAAGTGATAGATACACATACATATACTGTATAGCAGTAGAAGTGATAGATACACATACATATATAACAATAGAAGTGATAGATACACATACATATACTGTATAACAGTAGAAGTGATAGATACACATACATATATAACAATAGAAGTGATAGATAAACATACATATATAACAATAGAAGTGATTGATAAACATACATATATAACAATAGAAGTGATAGCTACACATACATATATAACAATAGAAGTGATAGATAAACATACATATATAACAATAGAAGTGATAGATAAACATACATATACAACAATAGAAGTGATAGATACACATACATATATAACAAGCAAAGGTCATTGGAGCTGCAGTAGGCAGGAGGTTTTTGTCATCATTGGGCAACAACTTTATACTAATAACCTTTCAGCATATTGTGATTCAAGTGTTCTGAGAGAAAAATAGACTTCTGCACCTCCTTGTGGCTGTTTTCAGGCTTTAAAATATCTAGCCTGTAACTGGAGACTTTGGCCAATCACAGGTCATTTCAGAGATTTAATTTCCAGAATTTTCTAGTTTGAATATGCTTTTGCAATATGTACAGTGTTACGTCATGCCAATAAGCCATTTTAATTGAATTGAATTGAATTGAGAGAGGGGGGAGGGGTCATCTTCTCACACCTGATTATACAGGTATACAAGTTAATAAGACATTACACATACACTATATGTGCTGTAAGACATTTTTAGTAACATTAAACCTACAGTAGCCAGATGCTTTGGCATCATTGGGCAACAACTTTATAATAACCTTTTCAGCATATTGTAATTCAAGTGTTCTGAGAGAAAACTAGACTTCTGCACCTCCTCATGGCTCTGTTTTCAGGCTTTAAAATATCTAGCCCGTGATGGGAGACTTTGGCCAATCACAGGTCATTTCAGAGAGAGCGTTCCTATTGGCTGTGCTCTGGCCAGTGCTTGGTATTTCTTCAACTTAACTCATAATGGCTGCCAGGTCACAAACTTTCTCATATTACAGTTAAAGGGACTGTCTATATTTCACCTGCTTGGCAGTAATGTTAGCTGACCAGACGAAGGTCTCTCCATGAATCAATGCTGATCCTAGTGTTGGCTTTTCTTGCCTCAGCCTCCCATCCGCGGCCGGAGGGAACAAGGAAGACACCGGCACCCGGTTGGAGACGATAACATTTATCGCTGCGGAGCCCCGTCATTTCACAAGACACGGAAAACCTTTGTTGATCTGGAGGAGCTGCAGCATTTATTTCTGCACAAACATCCACTGTACATTCACTAGATATTCTCGGAGCTGAACTAACTCTTCTGCAGTGTGTAGTGTGTGCGCATGCACATGAGGTGGAGCGAGCTGTGAGTGAAGGCAGGCAGGCAGGCAGGCAGAGGAGCGCAGGAGCAGAGTACAGCAGAGACTCCGGCCCTGGAGACCAAAGCTACGGTCTACCCCGTGTCCTCCAACCGCGGCCAACACTGTTTTGCAAGACGGGCTTCATTAGATATAACTTTGAAGTTTTGGCCACACACGAGCGCACATGGGACACCACCCTGGTGATTTATACGTGTAAGAAGTTCAAACAGTCCCTTTAAACAGTACACTGCAACATGAACATTTGAGGCGAGAAATAGGCATTACAGTAACAGAATATTGATTCATATTTGATCAGCGCTGCCTAGTTTGACTGTTTGATCGGAGTTTGCGAGTGATAGACAGCTGCTCAGAGAAGGCAGCTGGACAGGAGACTCCAGCTCGGCTCTGATTGGTTGTTTCGGCAGATGCCGTTAGGAGCACCGGAGGACACAGAGACACATGATTTTTTTCAGATTACCTGTCTCATGCAGGACTGTCAGGATATAGTGACCGTTTTATAAAAATAACCTTTTTTAATCATATTTGCTGCAATTCTACTCATTGCAGCTTTAATGTAGACGCTACTAGTCTGTTTATTGTCAATACTGTATATATTGTTTCAATTTGTATTATTCCCCTTGTTTATATTATTCCTATTTTTATATTCCTTCTATTTAAATTGTTCATATTTTATATGTCTGTCTACTTTTGTTTTGCTTTTTGCACTGTGTTGTAGCTTGATTTTTGTTTTTACTGCTGCTTCTTGTTTCTGCACTATCCCATTTGCTGTTGTATACTGCAAATTCCCCCACTGTGGGACTATTAAAGGAATATCTATTACCTTATCTTATCTTACTGTCCAAAATACATTACAGCAAATTCTACATTATAGAAGAACTAAAAGGCAAGATGTGACATTGATAATAAAATCAATTGTTTTTTATTTGACAAAGTATTAATTATATGATATGGAGGATCACAAATGTCACGGAAAAATAAAGCAGTAAAAAAAGTAATAAAGCATTTTATTGATTAATAACTAATTGTACAGTAAAAATAGGCTTAATGAATTTGTTTACCAATGAATGTATTAATCTATGAATAAATGGACTAAATTACAAAGTAATCATTTAACATTTTAATGGGCAATAAAATAATTATAAAAATAATTTACAAATGAAATATTATTCCATCTACAAATATTTCAAATTGAAAAGGGATTTACAAAAACACCGTAAAACAGTCAATAAGTATGTCATTTAAAAAAACATTGATGAACTTATAAATAAATAATGGAATTTGAAAATCTATTTGAAAATGCAATTTAAAAAGAGGAATATATGACTGGATTCACACATTTAATTAAGAATACAGGTTTTAATCAGGCATTTATAAGGGCAACTTCATTTTCCATTTGTATTAGCATTTCTATCATTACTAATCAATTAAATGCTTTATTGCAATTTCCATGACTCTTGTGGTCCTCCATACTACTATGCCTCATGAGAATAATTATTGTAAAGATTAGAGTTGTGCTGATGAAAGCTCAACTTAAACATTTTCATTTCATCATTTGATAAACTCATCATAGCAGAAACCATACTGTCCTTTAAACACATTTATTGCAGTCAACATCAAAACAGTAACAATAATAACTTCCCAGCAGATGGCGCACTGTGTCCTGTTCTTTAAGTTTGCTGTTTTAAAGTAAGATGACATTTGAGGACCTATTGTATTAAGCAGCCATTGGGTTGCTATAATAAGTCTAGTTGTCTTTACACTTAAAGTCCAGTTGAAATTAAATTGCATGTTTTTTTTCTTTCTGCTACAGCATACACATCTGTTCTATAAATCCTATGTTCTGTGTTCTTTGAGAAAAAAATACAAAAATAATGTAAATTGAGGTTAGTTGGCAACTTGTTTTTACCACGGCTGTGAATCAATTAAAATATTTAATCATGATTAATCACAAATTAATCACACTTTTATCTGTATGTGAGTGGGCAAATATGCTTTCTTCATGCAAATGTACATATATAAGGAAATCAATTAGCAACACAAAACAATGACAAGCCAAGACAAGTCCCAGCCGACTTCAAGCCAGTCCCTGTGTCGAGGGTCCCAGCCGACTTCAAGCCAGTCCCTGTGTCTAGGGTCCCGGCCGACTTCAAGCCAGTCTCTGTGTCACAAATAGCCCAGTCCAAACACACAAACAGATGTGCCGCCAGCAAAAAAAGATGACAATAAACTTTTAGTTCTGTATTTAAGTTGCAGGTGAACATTAACTTCTCCAGTCTGAGAGACAGGGACATAACTGCTAATAGTGTCACATTGTCAGAAGATAAGGTGGCTTAGCTTGAGCTTTGACTGTTTGGGAATTTTACCATTCAAAGATTCAATTTGTTCTTTGTTATCCCTCTGTATTTCTGCTAATTTACTGTCCAGCATGCACTGTTGTTGCCTGCTGGGCTTGAGTTTGCCATGTTATGATTTGAGCATATTTTTTATGCTAAATGCAGTACCTGTGAGGGTTTCTGGACAATATGTGTCATTGTTCTGTGTTGTTAATTGATTTCCAATAATAAATATGTACATTCATTTGCATAAAGCAATCAAATTTAAACCCACTCCCATGTTGATAAGAGTATTAAAGACTTGACAAATCTCCCTTTAAGGTCCATTTTGAAAAGATTGGCGATTAATTGTGATTAATCATGGACAATCATAAAATAAATCGGAATTAAATATTTTAATTGATTGACAGCCCTACTATCCATCAGTGAATCTATTTATATATTTTGGAGTTCACATAGGAAATGTATGTTTTTCTTCTCTCTAATGCACTCTTAACCCGGATAAGTTGAGTTTACTAGAAATTTGCGTGGAAACCGGATGCACTAAACAAGTTTAGTTTGACATTATGCCGGTCAAGTTGAATCAACTTAGAACCTTAATTGCACGAGTAGACATAATTAAGCTAACATTAGTAGTCTTTACTCAAAAACGTAAGTTATATGAAATTATTATTTTAAGTTAAATAAACATAAACATATGTAACAAATGACAAAAAACATTTTAGCCATCGCTACTTAAAGTCATTTGTTAATACAACTAATGTATTTTCTTCTAATTTAATTAATTATCCTATTGTGATTTTGAGATTTTATTGTTTCAATAAACTGCATTGAAGGGAAGAAATGAAACAATACATTTAAATTTGCCAATGTATTTTATTGACAACAAATAAACTTGTTTGAAATATGAACACAGCATTAACATTATCTGCTATAGCCATGTGAATGATTGGATTCATATAGACAGGCATTAAAATTGTATAAAAGCCTTTAAAACTCCAACTTCACTGGATAAAAAGAGTTAACTTTGTTAACTATGTAATGTACAAGGTAACGGGGTGATTTCACAACAATGACCCGCCAGCTGTACATTATCCTGCTTATTACATGGCTACTTACTTAAATCAAAAACACTAAAATGTCCGACGACAGAACTCAGCCGTAGCTGCGGTATATTAAACATAGCAACAGTCTGCTATAAAGAAATAGACTATTCAACAAAGCCGTGTAATTAATCAAATGAAGTACATACATACACTTCTACATCCTGCACTGTAGAACACAAGTAGGTGGATAAGCTGACTCTGCATCTAAGACCTAAACATCATACACAAGCATGCATACTGTACATATAGTGTTCACATACTCATTATGCTACAGAACTATCATCCTCATAACAATAGTCAAGCAACTAAATGTAAACATTTGTACTCAGACA
>CAKAOH010010423.1:886-11137 GCA_916701665.1 Sebastiscus tertius
CACACACACACACACACACACACACACACACACACACACAGGGGAGGAAGAGCTATGTGATCTGATTCACCTCTGCTCACATACTGCAAAGTCAGACGCTTGTGTTTAGAAAGACTGCGCTGTTACTCAGAGGGTTGCAGGTTCAATTCCCACTGCATCCAATGTGTCCTTACGGCCTTAACGCTTGCCCTTGAACAAGGCATCAAAACCCTGTGTTGAGTAAACTGATGGAAGGAAGTAAAACGGCAAGAAGAGAAAGAAGAGAAAAGTTGAGATGATTAGAGAGGAATAGGGAAGGATGGAGGGAAGCACCTGAGGATAAGAGGATGAAGAGAGAGAGGAAGGATGGAGGGAAGCACCTAAGGATAAGGGGATGAAGAGAGAGAGAGGAAGGATGGAGGGAAGCATCTAAGGATAAGGGAAAGAAGAGAGGAAGGATGGAGAGAAGCATCTAAGGATGAGGCATGGAAGAGAGGAAGGATGGAGGGAAGCACCTAAGGATAAGGGAAAGAAGAGAGGAAGGATGGAGGGAAGCATCTAAGGATAAGGGAAAGAAGAGAGGAAGGATGGAGGGAAGCATCTAAGGATAAGGGAAAGAAGAGAGGATGGATGGAGGGAAGCATTTAAGGATAAGGGAGTGAAGAGAGGAAGACTGGAGGGAAGCATCTAAAGATGAGGCATGGAAGACAGAAAGGATGGAGGGAAGCATCTAAGGATAAGGGAAAGAAGAGAGGAAGGATGGAGGTAAGCATCTAAAGATGAGGCATGGAAGAGAGGAAGGATGGAGGATGGGTAGATGTGAGGAAGGAAGGAAAACAAGATGATAGAAAGGCAGATTGGAAAGGTGTAAGAATGGATTAAAGTGAGAAGAATGGATAGAAGGAAGCAAAAGAAGATGGGACGGAGGATGTAGGGAAGGAGGTATGTGAAGATAGGGAGGGAGGAAAGGAGGAGAGGAAAGATGGGAGGATGTAATGAGGCAAGGAAGCAAAATAAGATGAATGTGAAGGAAAGAGGACAGAGGGAAGACGGACAGCAGTGAAAAGGAAGGATGGAGATAGCAAGGAAGGATATAAGAAGGAAGGAAGAAGGAAGGATGTGATGCACTTATTTCATTCTTTCTGTGTTTCCTTCCTTCCTTCCTTCCTTCCTTCCTTCCTTCCTAAGGTCGCCCTACCACGACAAACGATCATTCCAGCTCTGTAACAGCAGCAGTGCTCTTCATGACAAAATGTCACATCTGATTATCGTGCTCCGCCTCTAACGCGTCGTCCACGCTGACATTTCCAGCGTCGGCTGAGCAGCTCAGCCCGTAAAACATCCGTGAACGAGGGACGGATCGGGCTGTCGGAGGAGCGGAGAGGGGGTTAATCACCAGCTCATTAATTAATAACGGAGATAATTAGCTGAGTGTGAAGACGAGTGCTGCAGACGGGGCAAAAAAATAAATAAAAAGTGTAATTAGAAAATGTGTCTATGTAATATGAATTCTGCTAATAACCAGACAGTCTGTTCTTCCTCTCGTCAACATACAGTGATTACAGCTCAGAGAGGATGCAGCTGTGTGAATGGAGGGTTGCTGGTTTGAATCCCATTGTCATTTATTGTCACATTTGCATAAAGCAGCATATTTGTCCACTCCCATGTTGATAAGAGTATTAAATACTCGACAAATCTCCTTTAAAGGTACATTTTGAACGTATTAAAATGTGTAATTAATTTGTGATTAATCGTGATTAACTATAGACAATCATGCGATTAATCACGATTAAATATTTGAATCGATTGACAGCCCTAATAAGCATTAAATTATATTCAAAAGTAAAAGTACTCATGCAGAATGTCCCATTTCAGAATAATAAATATTATATGATATTATTGGATTATAAATATTGATGGATTAATGTGTTCATGATGTTAATGTTGCAGCAGGTAAAGGTGGAGATCATTTAAATTAATTTCTATAATAATACATAATCATTTATTAGATTATTTATATTTTATAAATAATCTGAACCTGCAAAGTAACTACAGATGTCAGATAAATGTCGTGGAGTGAAAAGTACTTGAGTACAGTACTTAGTTACGTTCCAGGACTGTTCTTTGTTTATGTGTAATTGTGTTTGTCTATTTGACTACTACTGTATACTGTAAAAAAAAAATATAAATAATAAATAAAATAAAGTAAAGTATTTTAAACAGCTTGGAAACTGAAGAACTTTAAATTGAAAAAGCAAACATCTTTTTACACAATAAATATTTTATTCTAAAAGATGTATTCAACAATAAAAGCAGAAATAATCTGGTTTTACTGCATATTCACATTTTAAAAAATACGGTGTACTGGTGATCTCATACTCTTCATACCAGCTGATTTTTATTGATCCCCTCCTTCTACCAGGTAATCCTTTAAAGACACACCTGTCAGCGTGCCCTTGAGCAAAGCAATTAACCCCTGTGAGTCAACCAAACGTTCCAATCTTCCTATCTAATGAAGCTACAGAGTAAAAACTGTGTAGTAGTAAACCGCTGCTCCTACTCACACTGACTGTAAATGAACGAGGCTGGAAGGGGTTTAGTGTATCGGGGATTGAACCTGTGACCCTTTTCCATGTGCAGTCCAGCTTCTCTAAGCTCAAAGCAATCCTACCATCCAGAACCGGCCTGCTGGATGAAGCTGGATGTCTGACTGCACAAATGAATGCAGAGATTCAGCCCAGCGAGAGGGATTTACATATAGATGTCTTAATGACGCCGTCTGTGGGCCGTCACTCAGGATCCCGGCACCCCGAAGCTACATATCCAGTTACACAACGAGCACCAATCAAGCAATGAGAAGTCAAAACACAGCTGTCAGAGTCGGGATACTCTAGGAATACTTTTTTTTTTCAGATTCTCGTTTCTGACGCCTGCAGGGACGTCATCTCACTTTCACTGTCACCTTGTTAGCTGGGAGTGCAGGCGACGCCAGGATGTCTGTTTAAAACGCTGCTGCTGCTGTTTAAATGTCGACATGAATGGAAAAGAAATGTATAAATGTACTGTATAAATGTACTGTAGCAGACGGACATTGAGCTGTGACCTGCTGTTAGCACGTCACAAAGTTAATGAGGGAAGTTGAAGTGGTGTAAAGATTTAGCTGAAGTGAAAAAACACTAATATCAGTGATGAAGTGGACAGTAAACCCAACTAAAGTTGGATAAAATGTATATTATTTACAGTTTAATTCAAAAGGTGCTATTGATAACATTCAGCCACTAGATGTTTTATCCTCCCTCCTCCGTTCCGTTGCATTTACTTCACAACAAGTCAGACAATACCACTGCACTGACTGTATCTAAGCAAGCCACACGTCGCTACTGCTGTATGAACCCAAAATAAACACAATGTCCTACGATTTAATTGCAATAAACGGATCAAAAGGATGCCGGAATAACTACATGATGATGCAGATTTGTAAAAAGTCTGAATTCATGCGTTGTCAGGTCTGTCTGCAAGAAGACAAGTAAATAACTTTTAAATTAATTGTTTTCTGAACGGAGTTCGGATTGATCAGAGCTAGGCTTTGCTAACATTGTAGTTGCTCCATCAACACTCAACATAACGTCATCTAGGCATCAATATGGAAGCAACGTTGTTGTAAACAGATCAAAAGGATGCAGAAATAACTACATAACAATGCCGATTTGAAAAATTCATGCTTTGTCAGGTCTGTCTGTAAGACGACAAGCAAATAACTTAAAATGCTTGTTTTCTGAGTGGAGTTTGGATCGATCAGTGCCAGGCTATGCAGCTGTGCCATTAACACTCAAGATAAAGTCATCTAGGCATAAAGACAGCATCAATGTTGTGGTTAATACCATAGACAGTCTGGGGTTTATACACATACATTTATACACAGAGTTTGCAAATGGCCACAATAGGTTAGTCCTTCATCTCTGATTCAACAACGTCAGGACGTCAGTGACGTCAGGAGGTGAATCTCAACGCTGATAGACTTTTGCGACACAGCGCCACGCAAATTTCCTGCTTCAGTTGAAATACTTCAACTCCTGCAAACTCACTCACGGCGACGCTAATGGTGCGTCTATTCGCCTCTTTGCATTGACGTTGTATGTAATCGTGCCGTGCAAAAAGTTTGCTTCGCAAGTGATGTGAACGCTCCGTTAGAGATTCAAACATCAGAGAAACACTGCATTACTAATACAGATTATAATTTACCCCAAAACTTCAGCAGCCAGGACAGTAAACATACAGTTAGGGGTGCACGGATCTGATAGGCAAACTGGCATATTCCAACATTTCCGGGGTCACGCTAACTTCTCACTTGCCACCTCTGTTGTGGAAATGAAGAAAATGACCAATAGTCAGAATAGATACGACTATGAGAACAACTCCCAGGTTGAAAAACACTGGAATTTTCCTTTAAATAAAGCTTCTTTATCACCTTTATTATAAAACAAAGTATTTTTGCTATCATTCATTCTGTTCATAGTTTGGCTTAACTTATTTAAAAACGATCCCAAGATGGTGAGTTTGTTAAAAAGCGAGCTCTGGTGTTGGATCGGTGTTTGGTATCAGCAGAAAGAACTGAGTTCAGGTGTTTAAACTAGTACCAGGAAGGAACAGAGAGAGAAACATCTATTCTGTTATAATGAACTCTGGGATGTCCAGAGACCGCAACCAGCCAATTTGCTTAAAACGAGAGCAAACGCCAAAGACAAATGGAGTCAGCGAGAGCATTTATGAAGAGGATGAAGATAAAGCTGGCAATAATGTTCTGCAGCAGAGGATGTAATGAGGGCCGGACGCAGGGTTGCCGTGGGAGACGCTGAAGAGGACTGGTGTTGTAAAGCTTTTTTTATTTCATGTTTCTGCAGCACTGAGGCAATAAAAGGTACAACACTCTAACTTTAATGCTTTTTTTATATTACAAATTAGTTTATTTCCTTTCTTTTTCAAATCATCTGCAACATGTAGATTCATAATATTCTTTATTGTAAACATATGATCTAGAGAAAATAGAATTGATTTGTTATGGTGGTTATTTACATTTAGTTTCTTTCTATCTAAAACTGCATATTATAACAGATGCTCTCCTATATCAGCTCCACAGGAAGCAAGGCACCAACACAGCCGGAGTTGTAGGTTCGATTCCTGATGATAACGCCTGTACTATAATGCAGTATGTATGCAGTCACTACAAGCAGCATCCACCAAACTGCATAAATATTCAGTTTCAATGTCGACTCCCACTCGACCCCATCTCGTTCATCTCACCAGCCGCTGCGCTGCGATTGGTCTAATTGCCCAGATTTACCGGGTCAACAACGCTGTTGACCTATCAGTGTAGAGCGAGAGCCCTCGACCCCCTCGACCCTACGAGAATGATTCAGCTAATCCTCTTATACGCTGTGTGTGTGTGTGTGTGTGTGTGTGTGTGTGTGTGTGTGTGTGTGTGTGTGTGTGTGTGTGTGTGTGTGTGTGTGTGTGTGTGTGTGTGTGTTTAACCACTTAAACCCCTTTTGTTTCAGGATGTACCAGCATGTTTGATCGATTTATTAACCCTGATATTGTTACCATGAAGCGGTCTGTGTGTCTGAAAAGGTACAGAGTAAATATATTACACTATTAATCCTATTATCTGGCTGTTTCTACTGATGAGACTCGATATATGTGGACGCATGTTCACGGATAACTTCAGTATGTTTTTGTGTCTAAGTGAATTTTTGAAACCGGTCCAGTACTGAGGGAGAACGTCAGAGCCGCCAGCTGCTTAACAGGCTGCAATGTTATCGCTCGGGGCAACCTGTAGTCTTTGCGGTGTGTTAGAGCGCAACTTGTCGGCCTAGACAAAGGCGCAACTGGTGGCCTTCGTTGCCGCCAGTTCTCTGAACAAAGGAGCAAAACATTTTACAAAATGTGTTTTTGTGTTTTAATTTAGGCTTATCTGCAGCACAGGTTTTCAATATTTCTTCCTCTTTTTCCAGTTTTCCAGTTTGCATTTAACACCATAAACCTTTTTCTGTCCATCAGTGTTTCAAACATCACGACTCTGTTGATTCATGTTCCTGTCCTCGCTCACCCAGACTGTATGCAGATCATTTCCAGTCAAAAGTTACATTATGAGAAGCGACAGCGAGAGGACCTTCTCTGAAAGTGTCTGGACGGGTTTCAGAAACAGACAAAAGATGAAGACAAACGACCTGATAGAAGAGCTGTTCTGGTAAATACAAGCTGGCGTTCATCCAGCCGACGGGACGAGCGGCGATTGGAAAATCACCCCCTAATTGTTAAATTGAATCAAGAACTAACAAACCGTATTATGAGGTTAAAGAGCTCGACAGCTCCAGTTAAACTCAGTCAGAGGAGACGCTGTCTGCTCGTTTCTGCTCACGTTCGTCCTTGAAATTAAAGAACATTTAAAGTATTAAAATGCTGCTTTTCCTTTTTAAGTCCTACATTTATACAAGCAAACTCTGCTTCATGTTGATATTGATTCACCATGGAAGCATCACCCGATCAGCTGGGAGCAAAGTAAAGCAGTATTGTCTCTCCCCTTTCGATCATTTTCTGAATGAATCAAACAAATGTGCACAACTCTGTGCTTGTTATTCTGCAGCCAGAAGGTCTCCGGTTCAATTCCCAGCGCAGCCAGCTGTGTCCATCAACAGTCGCTGAGTTTCCTGCTCACTGAAAGTCACTTTAAATCAACTGAAAGCCTAAAATATAGATGAACTAAACACTTTCACATCCAATCCAACACTGTGTTTCTATGTCATCTCCTCTTAAATAATTGAGGCAAAACAACGCTGAGCATGTAAAGCATGAAGTTATACATCTAGAAACATTTAAGAACATAAATTAAATATAACCAGCGAGTCCCTCAGTAATCTGCTGTGTGGTTGAAACAGTAAACGTTTGTTTGGCTACTTTTATCTCTGTTTGATTCCACTCTCTGATTTTAAAGGTCGACTCAGTCTGCGTTCGTTTCTGGGGTTTTCAGATGGAAACGCTCACTGAGCCGTCCGCCGTAGCAGTAACGTACGTTACCAAAGTCAGCTAATCACTAAGGTTGTGAATTATGTGAACGCTAGTCAGGTATCTACAATAAAAAGTCTTCAAGCACACAATATGTCATTTTCTGCCGCTATGGGTCTCTCAATCAAAACAATAACAAAAGAGTTTGGTGACGTGGTGAAGCAGCGTGGAATCATGGGAGTTGCTGTCTTCATTGCAGTCCGCTTCTCCCGGTTACGATTCCTTCATCGTTCAACGTTCAGGAGGTTTTTAACCACAGAAGTCTCCTCCTCTCCACAACAAACCAAAAACACTGAATAAACAAAGGGGCCGTCCACATGGTGCATCTGAAAACGTCGTGAAAACGCCAGCTGTGACGCATTTCTTTCTTTTCAATGTGCCTGGGAAGTTGCGCTCCTTCCGTTACTAAGCAACCAAACCCTGCGCGATGCGATGAAGTTGCGGTAATTTAGCAGGAAGCCTCACTGACTAAACTTAATACAATCACAACAAAGACAAATGGATTTCCAGCACCATGAATCCCTCACTGTGACATTACTGCTGGACTTCTCTGTGTCAGTCTGGCTGACCTTTCAACTGCATGTTGTGACGTCCTCAGACAAAGAGGGTGATGCCAGTAAAATAGCCCGTGGGGCAGATGGTAAAGCTCGGGTAGTCCTGCACTAAAATGATTAACTTCTCCTCCATATATGTACTGTAGACTGATGAAGAAAGAAAAGGTATCTGGTAGCTGTGATAGGTTGTTTCTCATCACATGACATGCGGTGAACCCTGCAGCGTTCCAAAAGTTGAACTATCTTCATCTCTCGTGTTTGAGTGCGTCTGCCGCGCGTCTACATTGACAACGATAATGAGTGTGCAAAAGACGCGGCCTGTGAACGTCCCCTTACACATTCAATATCTGTGTTTGTGTGGCTTAAAACTGGATAAAAAGTCTATTCAGTTTCTATTCAGACAGTTTCTGGCAGACAACCACAGCACTGACGCATATTCAAAGAGGATATGACACCATTGACATGCGACCAAATGAAACTTTGATTAAAATGACAGATTCCTCTGGTTTGAAAATGAGTGGGAACATTTAGGATATTGTAAGTACAACTCAACAATGTTTTTAGACATTTAAATGCGTAAAAGTTACATATTCATATATACATTACATTAACCTAAAGCCACTTTATGAACGTTTTTATATTTGATGCTCTATACACTGGCACTTGCCTATTTCTCTGCACACGGGAGATTCATTTCCGTGTTTTCAGTTTCTAGTAAGACTCATTTAAAGCAGAAGAATCACACAATATAAAAGGAGTTTGATTGACAGGTGTTCTCAGTGTACTGAGGTGCAGAAATGAAATGAAAATAGAGAGAGAATTGAAGATGTGGAGGATTTACAAGTGGCCTGAGTAAACTGGCTCCTGCAGCAGTGAGTGTATTTAGTGTGTCAGAGGTCACAGAGGTCAACTGGAGAGGTCAACTCTCAGGAGGCAAGAGGCTACGTTTACCCGCCTAAAAAAAGACCAAAGAGCTGAACTATAAAACAGGAGGAGGTCATATATATATATATATATACACACACACAGGGGGGATAAGTACATCTTACACATACAGACACACATAAATAAAGTACTGACCACCATATTTCATCGATGTCTAATCCCGTTAATAATAATGAAGATGTTTCTTTAGTTAAATGACGCTCGCCCATGCACCATATTTAACACACCGGGGTGCAACAGGTCACCTATATGAGACGTCTGGAGGTCATGAGAAGCAGCAGAGTGGCGGCTAAATAAACCTCCGACAGCTGGTCACACACACATCTATCTCTGTTTCCTTCACAGTAAAAAGCTTGTGTTCCAGCACTTTAAACACTCTTAATAACCGGTTCACTTCTACCTGGAATTCAACTTTCAAAGCCGTTTGATGAAACCAACAGAAACAAGGAAAGCATGTGTATAACTTATAAACGCAGAATGAGAAGCATGACAACAGGAAATGAACTGCTAAGTGACATTAAATCAAACTAAACAGGCTGCAGGTTGAACTAAACTCAACCTTCTTTCAAGACTCTCTTAGAAATCATAGCAAAAAAGACGCTTCTTATAATTCAGCATACTTTTAATGTACAAATGTTAACAAACGTAAGCTTTAAAAAACAGCATTCAAGTTGCAGGCCACAGCTAATAAACTGACTAACTGATGCTACTTATAACTCAACAGAAGTTGCCTGAGAATCGTCATGTTTTTATGTTTTCTTCAGTGTCAAAGTACTCCAGTGATAGCAGTCTGTACATCCATAAGTACACTGCAAACAGGAGCTACTCTCAGCTAATTCAGCATACCCTTTAATGGCAAAATGTAAACAAATATATAGCTGGGAGGATTCAAACTGCAGGCCACAGCTCATTAACTGACTCCATGGCAACATTATACTTCTTGTTTAGTTTGTTTGTTTAGTATACCTTTTTAAAAAAGGTTACCTGTGGTCAAAAAAAGGAGCATTAGAGTCTTCCAGATCAACAAACAGCCACTCTGCTCCCATCAAACGAGCTCACAACACAATCAGAGCTGCAGCAAGACGAGCAGACAAAAGAGCCGAGAGCCACCGGTCAAATATTTGTGTTAGATTACATTTGAAGCCCGGTTTTATTCAATACGATGTAGGAACACACACACACACACACATACACTACATAACACACTGCATAACACAATAGGCTGTTTCACGTGGTTTCAGCCCCTGAACAAACAAATATGAATCAATATACAGAGGATGTATGAACATGGAACATGAACACTGTCCCAGTTACATTAATGAAACCAACTGCGAATGAGTGTGTGTGTGTGTGCGTGACATTGTGAGTGTGTGTGTGCGTGACATTGCGTGTGTGTATGTGTGTGTGTGTATGTGTGTGACAATGTGTGTGTGTTCATGGTGACCTTAAGGCACAGCTGAGGGTCTGACTGCCAGCGCTGCTGTTCATATGCCTGGAATGCATGACTGAATGCCATCCATGTGTGTGTGTGTGTGTGTGTGTGTGTGTGTGTGTGTCTGTGTGGGGGGGTGTATTTAGGTGTCTCTTTAGCAGAATTAGCTGTTAAACTGTCATCCACCGTCCAAACAGGAGACGCCTGTTTGCATGTTTCTCAGTATGAAGTTCAAAGTGTGTGTGTGTGTGTATGTGTGTGTGTGTGTGTGTGTGTGTG
>CAKAOH010010426.1:816-88872 GCA_916701665.1 Sebastiscus tertius
TGTGTGTGTGTGTGTGTGTGTGTGTCTGTGTGTGTGTGTGTAATCTACATAAACAGCTTCATTCAAAAGCCAGATGGAGGGAAGGGGACAAGAAGAAGAGAGCAAGACAGAGAAAGTATGAGATAAGGACAAAAATCAGAAAGGTGCATGCAGGCAGGAAGAAACATGGAAGAGATAAATATATGAAAATATGTTGAGGATGTCAACTCAACTTTCTCAAACTGGTAATCCTCAAATCCATTTTTTGCTGATTAAGTCCTCAATTAAGTCGACTTAGTATTAGTTTTATATATGGATACACCCGATTTATCCGCTGAACATCGGTATTGGCTGATATTCGCCTAATGAAAAGGTCTTTGCACAAAAGGCAACATCGGTATCGGCTATCGGCCAAATTGTTATTTTAAGCATCGGTATCGGCCCAGAATTTTACACAGTATATTACTAGATTACTGGTAAAACTAACATGGTATTTTTGTGTGATAAAACAATGAATTGATTATCACAATTGTTGACGATTTCATTTCTGTCAGTTGACTAATTAATTCATTGACTAAGTGATTCAGTTGATGCTAGAGCCAGGTCAGCTCGGCCTGTTTAAAAAGTTTAAAAATGTTCCAATCTCCCAGGCACCTTGAACTAACCACCATCTGCAATGGTTTAGCTCGTCCAAAACCCACCAGAACACAGGTGTAGCATTTGAAAAGTAGATTTGGTATTTGTTTAACAGGTACAAACCTTTGATGTAGCTAACATCAGCCACATAACACACTGTAGATTACTGTAATCTGTTGATACAAGATCGCCAACAGCCTTATATTTAACTAACGTTTTATGCAACAACTGGTATGCCAACACCACATGGGGAGAAAGACCAAGAAATGCATTATGTATGGATATGTTTTTTGCAAACGAATGGGGGTGACTGACAAAACCTATTTAAAAGCAATTATGCCTGCATAAACTGTCATAATTAACAGTAAAGGGGCGATGGGAAAAGAGCTCAAATCAGACTTAAATTACTGTTTAACTTTATTGACAAAAGCACAGTGCAAAAAAGACTTGTTTTGACACTTTAAAATCCTTACAAAACATGATTGGGAACAAGTGCTTCACTATTACTATGATGGCTTTAATATACTGGCTGTAATTATTGCATTTAGAAGAATAAAAGCTCTGCATTTCAGCTTTGGCACATCAGATTTGTAGAACTTCAAACAGCTCAGTCTGTATTATCAGGTAAGGTTGTAGTTTTAGTTGATGTTTCCTGCTGCCTAATGATGCTGGTGATACAGTATAAGATGACACCTTCAAAGCCTCTTTCTATCTGCTTTCTCTCAGCAAGAGCTGGGCTTTTACAAAATTGATTTCCTGCTTAACCGCCACATTGGTTGCAAAATGTCCTGTTTTATTTGAGGAGAGACACTGGAGCAGGGTAGGATGTAATGGATCAAACTGTAGGCAATACAAGAAGAGAAGAGTTTAGAGCCACAGAGCGAAGAGAAATGAAGAGAAAAATATAAAATATAAAGAAAGAAACGAAACAGAAAAGAGAAAGAGTGAAGGATAGCAAACTGGAGTAAGAGAAATCGAGGCAATATCACCAGAAAAGGGAGCCAGACTAAACTGTCTTTCCTCCACTTTGTAACTTCCATGTAAAACTTCTCGTGAAAACTTTTGACATGCAGCACTCAAGGGCCCTATCTCAGTGTCAGCCCGGCAGACTGGTATTAGCAGCCATGTTTTATTCATCAGCATTCTTAGTTGTCGTTTCATACGCCGCTCTCTGGCTGCGTATACCGGGCGACAGAGCGCAAGGTGAAAAACAGGATTACAGCAAATGTAAATAATAAAATGGAGGCACATGAAGATATTCGCTTAATCTGAGCCGGGGATTAATGCCATGATACCCTGTCAGACACGGCTGGGTTGGGGGGGGGGCGAGGGAGGGTTTACAGCAAAACACAACAACACCGGCACAAAGAGAGACACACGAGAATGAGACACAGCTAAACATGCACACACACGCACACACACACACACACACGCGCGGTGCGGAAATAGGATTGTAGCGTTATCGGAGTTTGACTTTGAACAATAAGTGACTTTGCGGCAGAGCAGACAAACAACACAACAAGGTAATCTGTCGAAAACTGACGAGCTAATTCTGACAGAAAAGACAGGAGGGAGTGGGGTACTGTATACAGAAAGGGAGAGAGATAAAGAGAGAAGGAACAAGAATTAACAAACTACTGAAACAAAGAGATGAATATCACTTTTCAGGCTATAGCAGCATCCCCCCTTTATTCTCAAGCAGAAGAAAGTTTGTCCTAGTTTATTGATACCTCTTACAAACTTCTTCCCTCTCTGTCCACACTGTATGTTTCACCTTGAATAATCTTTCACCGTCTATTATTTCCTGAACACTGCATTTTTTTTTTTTTTTTTACAAAAGCACCTTGACGATCTGTGACACCACGACTATGCTGCAGGCCCCGACTGTCTGTCTGCTGCACTCTTGCTATTGTGTTTGTGAGAAAGTGGATGTGAGCGTAGGTGTGATGTTCAGTTTCTCCAATAAAAGGTTTAAAAGTTATACCCTAACATTTTCACATGCTTAATAGGGCTGGGACGATTCACCTATCTCCCGATTCGATACCATCATGATACTTGGGTGACGGTTCGATACGTATTGCGATTCGATATAATGATTTATTGTGATTTTTGTTTACTTCTGGTGATTATAATCAAATCAATCTTATTTCCATATATGTATTTTGTATATACAGTTCCCTTTGTTAACACCTTATTTTGAAAACTGGACATAGTCACACGTGTTTACTTCAGCTAACTTAGCCAAGCTGTCGCTAGCTCTGAGCTCTCCCTGTTAGCTCTGTTCTCTTTATACATCCATGATCAGCTCCATCGGGGCCGTTTGAATGCATTTAACATAAATGTCAGTATGTGGGTGCTCTACAGTTGTAGCATCGGCCGATTTGACCACGGAGATGCGAATAACGGCTGGCTTGACTGCACATTACGATGCGATAACGTGTTAGCATGCAGCTTTAGCTGTGATGTCTAGCTTTTCCTGGCAATGTGTGAAACCCAAAGTGTTTCCATACTTTACTGTATGTGTAGTGTTTACCACGCTGGATTTAAAATGGGAGGGTGCAGGTCGTATCCATGCGGACCCTCCACCATTTTCTTACTTTTCGTTTCGGCTCGCTGCAGTTTGTTTTGGTTGACGGATACAGAACGGATATGACGTCACGTTACTCAGACTACAACAATAAAAGTGGTAACCTTCTTCTACCTCTGCATAGACTCAAATGAAGCAAATACATTGATTCTGCACATTAAAAAAATCTATTTCCCAACCATGTATTTCTTTCCTAAACCTAACCATAGTGGTTTTGTTGCCTAATCCTAAAGTGACACCAAGGGTAACTATAGTGGTTTTGATGTCAAAAAGAAAGTGACGCCAAGGGGCGTAACGACACGGCAGTATGCGACGAGTTGGAATGAGAACGTGTAGGGTCACTAGCTAGTTACTAACTTTGTCTGTCTGCCTTTTTTGTGCTGAGAAGGTAGCATTCAGTGTGGGTTTATTACTGAAAACAGCTGCATGCTGTGTCTGGAAAAAACATGGTTGAGAGCGATGACTTGACAAAAAGGTAAAGTTGTGGCCGTAAAAAAACAAAACATTGAGCTAAAACAAGCTGAAAGACTTTTTAAGGTGGAAGGGGACTGCACAGTTAAGCAATAATTTCCTGTCATCATGTCAGCTGACCCCTTCACACAGGAATTGATTAGAATAATTTGAGCCGGAAGCTGATGTGAGCTTTCTGTTATCAGCAGAAAAATAAAAAAAAAAAAAAATAAACTTGGCATCATTCCAGTGTGCCAACTAATGACTAGTGCATTCGAATGTTACTTGGAGAAAATCTGCAATATTTCAAAGTGTTTCAACTTCTGAACTGTTGTGCAATGAGTTTAAACCATCCCTCGAGGTAACCATCCCGAACCTACACATCAAAAACAGAACTTGATATTTAAGAAATGTTGTCAAGCTCTTCCTAGTTTCTTTATGCCTTCCTGATTAGATACTTACTAATATCCCTCATAAATAACCCAGTAGTTGCGTTTTAAGAAAACCTTGTTCTGACAAATATGCCCTTATTTTGGAAGAAGCAATGAGGGGAGATAAACAAAGACTAAGAGAGAGAACAAGAGGACAGTGTGGCGTTTATTTTAGTAGTATTCGTGTATCAACATACACAGAGAGAAAGAGAAATGAGTCCTCAGGCAGAGGCAACCTCACTAGTCCATCCTATCTTTGCCTTCTCTGACACACACACGCACACACACACACACACACACACACACACATACACACACAGACACACACACATTTCTCACGGTGCAGATTCTCACCCACTGAGACACTCACTAATTGGATTAGAACTATGTAGATGGAAAGTGCAGTCTCACTTTCTCTCTCTCTCACACTCTCACAGCATCTGCTTCCTCCTTGTAGGCTTGCTGCATTTCATACCCTTGCCCTTCATGTCAATAGAAAGCCATTACTCCAAAGGCCTGGAGAAAGACAGAGAGGAGTAACACATGCAGAAATAGGAAGATAGAAAAAGGGAGCAGGAGGTAGAAAGTGGGCAAAAATGAGCGAGCGGGAGAAAGAAAGAGAGAGCAAACGCCTCGGGCAAGCACTGACCTCAGCTAAAATTACCCTGCTGCTGTTTTGCACCGCTGCACCCAACACCTATTCAGCACACCAGGTATTGTTAGCTTGTAGAGCCATGATACCGTGTCTGACAAAGGTGGTGCCCTGCCGTAGTTTGGCCTTGTCATCTGTCAGGCTAGCAATGTTGCACATGTCTACTTGATTATGTTTAATATTCAATCTTCAAGGAATGCATCATGTTTTAGAGGAGGATTGGCCAGCTGGCAGTCTTACCCTTTAATATGTCAACAGAGGGACAGTCTTTAGTCATTAGCCACCACGGTTCATTTCTTATGGAGCAGAGAAAATAGTCCATCATTAAAAACATGTAACGTTTTTTCAAAACTCCTACACAGAACTGTCAGACCTGTCAGATGCAGCGCTGTGCGTTTAGCGTCAGCGCTTAGCTTCAGGGCTGCCAAAAGTTCTCATTTCCTTCAATATTAGTCTCCAACTGTCATCCAACATACAGTAGTGTAGTTAAAGTGTTGGCATGGGGCATCAAGGGACACAAGCATGGTGTTTGTGTCTATGTATTCATCACTTAAAGCAACGTTTTCTTTATGCCACAAATGGAATAGGGATGCACCGATACCGACACCGGATCAGACATCCGGCCAATACTGACTCAAATAGCTGGATCGGGTATCGGTGACAGATCTATTCAATTCTATTCTATGTTTATATACTATATACTGTACATTATATACTGGAATTGGAATTTCTGTTTACATTTTGACCAATTTGTTGCCGCATTAAAAAGGTTTACACTTGAATTTTAATTCCTGATAATGTTGAAGATTTTTACCAAGTTAGTGGTGTACAATTTATTATTTTAATAATAAATAAAAAATCTGTTAATTTTACAGATTTTTGTACCAAGTTGCTGGTGTACGATTCATTATTTTAATAATAAATACAAATTTAATTTGTATAAATAAAATTTAAAAAAATATTTATTCGTTACATTTTGCTTTACAAAGTTAAGAAAACAATGTTTAAGTCAAGCCTGATGTTACCTTATACATAAAACAACAGTCACTTCCACACAGTGAGGCACACAGCTTATTAATTAAACACTGGTATCAGATCGGTACTCGGTGTCGGCCGATCCCCAAAGCCCGGGTATCTGTATCAGTATCGGGACTGAAAAAGTCGGCTCGGTGCATCCCTAGAATGGAAGAATAAATTCATGCTAACCAAAAGTGAGCACATTTGAAATCTTCTTCATTGCACAGGGAAGTTAGAAATCATGTCCAAAACTATGAAAATAAGACCCAAGTTGCATAAAACAGATTCATCCTTTGTCTGGTAAGTTTACCAACTAGCCAATTTCCCCAAAAAACTGCTTTTTCTTTTCTTCAGTAAAATGTCTGTCTTGTGTGTTGTCATCTGTTTTGTGAAATGCTTTCTCTCTGCACACAATGCCGACCAGATGAAACCCACAGACATACTTGCTTGCACACACACATGCACACACACACACACACAAATCCGAGTCCCACAGTGCCTCAGTAGTCACAGAGCACAGCAGTGGGTTTCTTTCTCTGGAGACTAGAGCACTGCAGCTGCGTACACTCCTCACATGCACACACACATCCAAGCAAACAACACTATGGTCTCAGTCCAATGTGTGTGTGTGTGCGTGTGTGTGTGTGTGATTGTTAATGGACGGAAGTATGTATATGCTTATCTGTATGTGTGATTGATGGAAGTTAGAAACAGCAGAATAGAAATAATACCAGCTCAGAAAGAAGTACTGAGTATTAACATGATCAATGTGTGTGTTGAACCCCTTAGTTCAGCTCATTCTGTGTGTGTGTGTGTGTGTGTGTGTGTATGTGTGTGTTTGTGTGTACGCGCGCGCACATATTTTGTCCTTTTGAGAAGCAGTATGTGTCTAATTATATTTTATACGAGTCTTGCCACACAGTCCTGCTACTACACACTTATTGTGTGTCTGTGTGTGTGTGTGTGTGTGTGTGTGTGTGTGTGTGTGTATGTGTGCAATTGATTAAGCTACTGGTCCCAGTGACCTCATACTCCCATTAAAAGTCTGACCCCAGCTGTGCTACAGCGAGCAGTGTGTGTGTGTGAGTGTGACAGCAGGTGACCAAAATGTGTTTCTGTGAGCCTATCAGTACAATGCCTTTTATGCCTGAAGCGCTTCTTTGAAGTCTCTTATTACAGTGTCATGTGTGTGTGTGTGTGTTTTTGTGTGCGTGTGTGTGTGTGTGTGTGTGTGTGTGTGAGGCCAGGCGTTCTCTCTCGCACACACACAGAGCAGTGGCGTGAAATGTGTTGTGATGTCTTCTCTATGGGAAGCTGGTCTCAGACTGCAGAGGAGACGCTCCCCTTCTCAGACCTGCTCAGACTCATTGTCCTGCTGTGACACACACACACTCACACACTCACACACATATATACACACACATATGGATGCACTAAACTCAACAAGAGCTTTCTTCCCACCCTTATGTATTCTCTTTCCATCTCCTTGTTTGTAAAACTGTTGTGAAACAGTAGGGTTTCCTGGTTTATTGTGGGTTTAGGGTTCAGAATGTGTTCCTATAACGTCATGTGATTTTTAGCACTGTGTGTTAGTAGGGCTGAAACGAACCCTTTCAATTATTCAATTCTTTCAGTTATCATTTATCCAACAAACACTCAAAGACATTCAATACACAATGATATCAAACAAAGAAAGGAAGCAGATCCTTTGAATTTGTGAAGCTGTAAGCAGTTAATATTTGGCATTTTGTTGCTTAATAAATGTCTTAAACAACTATCAAAATTGATGGCAATTCATTTTCCATCAATGAACTCATTGATTAATTAAGCAATCATAGCACCACCAACAATCATGACTGATTTTGCTATGTTTGTTAATAAATTCTCACTGATAGTGTTTTTACAGTGCAGTGTGACCAAGGCCATTTGAATGAGAAGACTCCGTGCAGCGATGTGAGAGGGGGGAGAACAATTGAAAGCTAACACGAGGTTCAGATATGAGATGATTTTTACAGTGGCACTTTGGATTAGGCATGTTTAAATCCACTTAAATCCGCTGGAAAAACGATAAGGCCTTTTTTCTGTATATTCCACAACCCAAATATAGGTCATACAGAGAGCCGTGCAGAGGTGGAGAGTTGCCGTGTGTACGCATACATGTGTTCAGGAGTGTTGTGTTCACTACAAAGAAAGCACACGCATGCACAAAACCCCCTCCACCACCACCACCACCACCACCATCACCACCAATTTACTGTCTCCCAGGGCAACAAGAGCGAAATCTACCAAGAGGCATGTTGAGAATGAAGGAGAGGAGAGGGGAGGAGAGGAGCAGGAGGAGGAAGAGAGAAAGGGCGAGTGAAAGAAAGGAGAGGCGAAGGTACAAAAGACAACCAATTCTACCAAGACTTATTTTAACACAGCTGCTAAAGGGAGGATGCTATAGGGGTAATCCTTGCAGTGAGGGACCCGAACAAGATGGGTGATGTGCCTACTGACTGATAGGTGCATGATACTCATAGCTCATACTCACACATGCAAAACAGTTATGGCGTGTTTACGTGCGCATTGTTGCCTTAACAGACGAGAAGGATGACGGGAGCTAATGTCACAATGACAATGGTATCATGCCATGTTCTAATGCATTGGAAATTTGCTCAACAAGTACTCTAAGCAGGTACAGCTACACACACCAAATGAAGCACCAATTAAAGTGGGTTATAAATGCATTGCCTCAATTCCAACAACAACAACAACAACCAGTTGCAGCTTACCACAAGTTTAACCAATACATCACCTCACAGTCTAATGAAGATGTGTAGAATCTTTAACTAATTAGTTAGGACAAACATCAGAAGTTAGCCGGCTCAAGAAAAATGAATTCTGATGTATTTTATAAAAAAAAATATTAAATACATGAATTAGGGCTGTCAATTGATTAAAATATTTAATTGTCCATGATTAATCGTGATTTTTATTTGTGCAAAATGTACCTTTAAGGGGGATTAGACAAGTATTTAATACTCTTATCAACATGGGAGTGGACACATATGCTTGCTTTATTTAAATGTATGTATATATTTATTACTGGAAATCAATTATCAACTCAAAACAATGACAAATATTGTCCAGAAACCCTCACAGGTACTGCATTTAGCATAAACATATGCTCAAATCATAACATGCCAAGCTCAAACCCAACAGGCAACAACAGCTGTCAGTGTGCTGAAAATGGTCATGCCAGTTTTTCCCTCGCCAAAATGTAGCTCAAGTTTGGAGCGTTTTTGCAAACCTTAGGTTTACTAGTTTCATATGATACAAGTATCTTCACACTAGCTTTAAAACTGAGCCCACTACAGCCTCCGAAAGGTCGACTGCATTAATGCATTAAAGGAATTAGTGGTGTTATAAAAGATCCTGCGTTAACTTTGACAGCCCTAACATGAACGCATCATATTTTGATGCATTATCAATGTTATAAAATGTATAATTATTAAGGTAAATATGACAATTTGCTATGATAAAGATTTGAGGTCTTATCATTTAGCCCTATTTAGAGACATTTGACAGCTTTTTCCATTACAGACATCATTCATTTGGAAGGCTACTTAGCAAATGACACATTGATGCACAGCCTACTTTAAATAACACCTGTTCCAAGCCCATTTACCTTTGCTATACCACCATGAGTGAGGTGAAACTTGTTGGCTTTGCTAGGCTAACCTTACCCTCATTTTTCTTCACAACTATGCAATATCTCATCTCTTGTGTCCATTCTCCAAAATGCTCCTATTTTCCTCCTGAGCTCTGCTCTACACCGTCCTGTTCCTCTCAATCAAATCTGGCCCATCTTTTCTGGTCTTCCTTCTCCTCCTCAACCTCTTCCTCCCCTCCGCTGAGCTCCGCTGGTGATATTGGGTTTTTGGGGAGGGGGGGCACAGTGGCAGCGTTGGCATCTGCTCGAAGGGCTGGCACGCCGCCAGCCACTGAGCATCACTCCGGCAACCAGAGCCACGCTGTTGGATTTATCTCCTACCAACCTGTCAGCTGATGCTCTTTGTGGGCGTAAGACGAGTGGGCATAGCCTCTTTGGCATTCGCACTGCCAAGGTGCCCACAGGAGATTTAAAAATGGGGGGGAGGAAAGCCCTTTAGTGGGTGCTACAATGCTGGGGAAGTGAGACAGCTTTTTAGAAAGAAGCACCCAACTTCCAACACAGGCTGAGGGGCTGGAGCACTCAAAGAATAAAGAGGGCAAGGTGGGTAGGACGGGAGAGCGGGAGCGATGGGATGGAGGTAGCAAAAGAGAGTAGAAGGCACAGCAAGAGGTAAAAAGTGGATAAAAGGTGGAGACTGAGGCAGGGGGAGAGATCGAGAGAGTGACAGGAAAGCATAACCACATCTAGGATATGTAGCAAAAATGAGTGAGGAGAGAAGACAGACAGAGGCAGAGCACATTTCAGCCACAGACAAAGTGGCTCAGTTAAAAGAGCAGTCCATTACCTTGTGGCTTAAGTGCCATTTTCACATTCTCTTTGAGCAACTCCTCAACCAAACAACAAACCACACCTGTTAGAGGCGAGGAGAGCTCATTAAAATCTAATTCCACTTCCATCAAGTATCGCCCACTAAACGTCCAATAATCCCAATCAGTCTCTGCAAGTGAATGAGACGTGCCTGTAAATGCCACAGCATCCATTCCGGGGGGGAACTCCCGAGATATTCAGCGGCCACCCTCGCGGTAGGCGTGCGAGATGAGAGAATCACGGGTTTGGCTTGCTGGTCCCCAAGATAAGCGACGAATCAATTGGCCGCTAATATAACCATTCAAGCAATTAGCACCATGACAAATTTATATGGGATGATTACTCGGCTGGTTGTCCGTGCAATTTCCTGAACGAAACAGAGTCGGAGGCAGTCAAACCGGAACCACGTACAACGGGTCTTTTTCACACATTCCTGAATTATGTGATTGCCCAATATCATATAATATGCAATTCTGCATATGGAACTCCAATTACAACTTCCCCCCTTTCCCACAGAAGCAGAGGCACCCTTGAGAACAGAAAATCAGTAAATTTGAGATCATCAGCCATATCTAAGAGCCACAGTGTTTTGCATGAGAGCACGCTGCATTACTCAGCAGTGAGTTGTCATGACACATAACACTGCAATTTGATCATACTATTTCAGATAGGACACAATGCTATTATATATCCAGAGAATTATGAGACATTATAGCAGGGTGAGCTGATAACAGGACTGACATTATCTCCACAGTTACATCAAGATAAGAGCAATAATAATAACAATATCATGAAATGGCCCTGCTCTGACCCAGTGGGGCCACGGCTCTCCTTGTGTCAGAGGTTTTCTTAGGAAGTGAAATTAGTAAGAAATAAGTTAAATTCCTCTAGCCATGTGACCTGACCAATGATCCGGGATCAGCAGCAGTTTCTGCACCGACGTCTGCAGAATAACAACTGAAAGGGAGATTCCAGAGGGGCCCAGAGGAAATTGATAAGCAGCTTATTCTCAGTATGACTTCATTCATTTAAAAGTTACATGGATTTCAGCAGGTATCTATAGTATATACTTTTATCCAGTTATGTACCAGCTCATGTCAAACAGAAGAGAATGCATAATCATCATCCAATAAGTGCCAAATGTGTGCCAATTTGTTAGATCCTTCACATGAACATGTTTGGGGGATCATGTTTGTGGCATACATGACGGCAGGTGTATTCAAGGTCCATGAGGGAAGCAAGCAAAGGCAACATTATGTTTATCCGCCAGTGTAACGAGACTCTGGGCTACTTACGACAGTTCTCCTCGTCGCTGCTGTCTGAGCAGTCGTCGTCATCGTCACATCTCCACAGGGTCGGGATGCACCGTCCGTTCTTGCACTGAAACTGCCCGGTTTCACACTCCGACTCCGTATTAGTTCCTATGTTGTCATAAAAAAATTTAAAAAAAAGCACGTGGTCAATCACTTCTTTGTTTCACTAAGAGATCAGAATACATGGAGTGAATACATGTAGATGTCAGATTAACAGAATATGAGATCAAATGTAAAAAGTCACTTTCAAATAAATCTATTTCGAAGCATAGACACATGGTGGGGGTATGATAGACGTTTAGAGAAAAGAGGATGTGTGAGCACTTTATCAAGACCAGCCTATGGCAAAAAGGGGGCTCGACTACCGACTGTTTACATGGCTGTGTTTCTTATTTGTGAGGTTTAACTGGTATATTGCAATATAGACTCAAATAGATTACATGCCTTTGTTGCAATAAAGCAGGTAAGTAATTCTGTCCTGAGTATTTTGCGTTGTAAAGTGGTAAACATCACTAAACATCTTCCAATATCTGTGGGTAGGCTTCCTCCAATAATAATAATAATAGTGTTTTTCTTGAATATCCAACATTCCCACAACATGATTTACACTTTTCCTTAATTATAATGTGCTTATGATTGTATATGTATCAATAGGCTTTGGTGCTGACTGCCTACCACCAGTGTCCTGCTGGCACTTCACTTCCAGATCTGTTTAAGCAAATCTATTTTTTTTTGGCTGCAGCTACAAAAAAACACCAAACACACACAAACCCTTGCAGCCTTCACATCACCACAGATCACCACAGGCATCCTTTTTCTCCTCGCAATAACATCCATAGCCTACTGCATTTAGACACGTGTGCTGGAGGTTGTACGGCTCTTTTCTTCCGCGTATTGTCACCTCATGTCACCACCAGTGATCGCCTTCACAGTGGCGATCCAGGTGTGAGCTATATTGCATGCATTATGATGACTTAGAAAGGCATATAATAGCAGCACTAAGGAGGACTACATTGAGAGAGACAAGCGCCGTTTTCTCTCAGTTATTAGATCCCCCAAAGCGTTGCAGCCGCGTCCGTGATGTGCGATGCAAATTCATGCAAGTGGAGCTTACCTTTAGCGCAGTGGAGCTCCATGAGTAACAAATGTAATAGCACAAGCTTTCCGACTTCTGTCCACATCTTTAGATCCTGGGGGTTGTGTTCATGCAACGTGAAAAACCAGTGAAGGATCCCCGACCTCTCACTCACTCAGCTCAGTGTGTTCCTCCTCTCTCTTTCTCTGTGCCTCTGCTGCTCCTCAGTGTGAGTGGATGTGTGATCAGAGGCAGCCTCGCTCCTTTCTCTCTCTCTCTGCTGCCTCGGCCGCACATTTGAATCAGTGACGCTGATGGGCGGGATAGCTGTATGGAGATGGTGCCCTGCGGTTAATGTAGTAGGTAACGTTAGAAGAAACCACATAAAACACGGTTGTTAACCAGCCAGGAGAGTCATTTCTGCAGAGCAGAAGAGTCACAAACTTTTTGTACTTTTCTATTGCATGTCAACCTGCAATGCATTTATACAAAAAGCTTTGTTATAGAAAACAATTTGGGTGCATTTTCACTTTCTTACCAAGAGTTGAATAAAAACATCAATGCCACTCTGCTACTGTGTGTTTTTTGTCAATTAGCTAGTTAATATTAGCAAATAAACTGTAGTGATGGGTCCTAATACGTCATATAGGAACTGTCCTTTGGGTGTATTGTGTTGCACACCAGAACAAATAAAGAGTCGGACCCTGAGACATGAGGCTTACAGTCGAGTTATATTGTGCAGCAGATAAATGCTAGGTTTTCGTTGTACCTATAAACAACTGAACACAAGCTACAGCCAGAAAGTAGCTATCTTAGCTTAAAGACTGGAAACAAAGGGGGAAACAGCAAACCTGGCTCTGTCCAAAGTACCTAACTAATTAATAAACATTAAAGTAACATTTCACTTGTTTAAAGGGACTGTTTGTAACTTCTTACACGTACAAATCAAGCTACTTGTTAGCAACCGCCTTTTTTAAGACACGTAAAGGCTTCAAAATTCACGTGTGGGATATTTACCGACGTATTTTACATCGTAGAACAAAACGTTAAAATCTCTTAAGCTTTTGTTAACCACAGACCTTATTTCAGGCATCTAACTAAAACCTATTCAAACACCCATTAACTTCCAGATGAGGTACTGCAGCTGTCCTCACAGAGTACTGCATGCAGTATGCCTACAATTGGGACATAATACTTCGTCATTCATTGCACCTTGAACTTTGACCCTCTTGCTCATATGTCCACTGCGCAGAGGATTGTGGGTCAGAAAAGCATGCTGGCTTGCTACAAAATGCAACTGGATGTAGTAGGACATTCTGTTATTTTTGGCTTACTGCATAGGACATACTAGGACATACTAAATCTTCTCTGGCATATACTGTAGTTGGTTAGTATGGGTATTGGAACACATAGCACATCTTCATGGTAAGCTAAGCTAATCGTCTCTTGGCTGTAGCAGATATGAGAGTGGTATCAATGTTCTCGTCCGTCTGTCGGACAGAAATTGTATAGGCCTCAGTGCATTTTCCAAAATGTCAAACTATGTGAAGTGAAAACTTTAACTATACAAGGCGTCCAATTTAGAATTTTTGCAGAAAAGCCCAATTATTGGCTGCAATGGGACTGGGATGAGCGTGATCAAATTTCTAAAATGAAAATAGGCTACTGTCACTGTGACTTGACCATGCAAGCAAAAATGTTCCATGTGCATCCAGATTGTACCAAATAAAGTTTCAGTTTTGTTTTTTTCTCTTTAGCTGTCTTGCTCTTCCACCTGCAGTCTGTCCATCTTTTTCTTGCAGTCACTGTTTAGAGTAGTTATGTAATATGTTACATAAATTCCTTTTAAATGTCCATAATGTAGGAAATTTAAATGCCTAATCCTATCATATGTGTAAACATTAACAGTAGCAGTGCTGCTCTTATGCTCCAGCATCCTTTGTATGTGTTGCTATGGGAAACAACCTGAACTATCAGAGAAACAGCAAACAGAGGCACCATTGGCTATATTATCCACGTTTTGGTCTGCAATTGCCTCAAGCTGAAGCATTTTTTTTTTTTTTTTTTACCCTTGAAGGCATTTAATAAGGGTTACTTTCAGTTCACTTCTTCTAAAGGATGCTTATTAAACAGTTCAGTGACTGTAATGGCATTTCTTTAGATGAAAAAAAATCCATAAGCACTACATGTGTCATACATCCTCTGCGATGTGCGGCTGGCAGATTTTCAGTTGACTAGAATAATCATAATCACTGACGCAACCAATGACCATAACTTAATGATGGGGGCATGCACAGTCACATCTGCAGAGATACCTAAAGGTGGTGAAGTGACCGAACATATTCAGAGTATGAAGAGAATTTGAATTGAATGAAAAGTGTGTGCAATGAAAGGGAACGGGCAGGTCTGTACTGCTGTACTGTGCACCAGAGTTCAGGTTTGATTTGCTGCAGTTCAACATGGCTCATGTGCATGAAATGACTTTAACACATGAATCAACACATGAATAATGAATAAAACTACCTTATAAATAGGAGGAGACAGCATTCCTGCCTCTCATACAGTATGCCTCTTCATTAAACAGAGTGTGAATGAAACATTAAAAAGCTGGCACAGGTGCACAAATAAGTCTTTGCATCATTTTCACAATGACTGTAATGTTTGTTGTTGCAGAGTTCCCCTCAAGGGAAAAAATACACCACAAAAGGAAAGGCCTGTGTTGATGAGTCTTATTGGAATCAAAATGTTTGCAAATCTACTTTGTGAATGCATTATTTATGTTGATATACATGCTCAGTAACTGCTGGCATTACCACTTCTATTCACATCATATGGTCTGTGACATGAACTAGAAAAAATAAAACGTGCACAGCTGGTGTTACATCCTCCCGAGTTTTATTGTACATCTCTGAGTTGTGCACAATATGTTTCATGTATGCACAACTACTATACATGTCTGGTATGTCATCTTTCATCCATCGAGCCCGGAGGATTACACCATGTGTGTTGTGGACTACCTACAGTGCAGCGCAGCCCTGCAGTAAGAAGGAGCTCAGGGATGGGGATGAATTAGAGCAGAAGAGCGAGAGCAAGTTGTCTGTCCAGACTCGGTAGACAGCTGCCAGCAGAAATGTGCTGAAATATTGCTGGGAAATTCCCTAATGTATGTTACTGGATAAAAAGGCCAGATGCATAAAATTACCGGCTTCCTGAATAAAAATTATAACATATTGTTTTTTTTTACTGCAAGCAAGTAGTTTTAGAAGAGAGGAGAAACACCATGTACTGTGAGAGTTAATCAGCTGACAGTGAAGGAGAGCCTCGATTTACAAGCCAAATTAAGTATAATTAACATCATTACCATAGAGTTGCAAAGCATGAGGAGCCGTGGTTATTTTCTGCATAGACAAGGCAGATTAGGTACATGTAAGTGTGAAGTGTCAGCAGCACATAATTCGGGTAACTGCTTTAGGAAATATCTGGTTCTAATAGCAGATTCAGCAGTTTAAAGCAACACTTTTTGCTATTTTTTATCTGAACAATGGATCAAATGACTACATGTAATGTGAACACAGAGCATCATCACTTGATTTTGCAGTTCTCTTCAGCTCCATGGAGCTGTTTAGCATCTTTCAGCTTGTTATTGTGCTTTAACGGCCTGCGACTTTACTGTTTCGGTTCACTTTTCGCTGTTCTCATCAGTGTCATTTTCAGACGCAGCAGACTTCTTGCCCAGCGCCAAGTAGCAGACAGACAAAGTCAGTGACTAGCTGGTGAACATAGTGGAGAGTTTAGCAGCAGAAGAGCCAGATATTTCCCTCGGGAGTTGGTGAAATCCTAAACAGAGCAAAGAGAAGAGTGAATATTTGACTTACCATCATCAGGTGGTGATAAGCTTGCCAGCAGTGACAGAACTCAAGCAATCCTGACAAAAATGTAATTTTCCTCTTCTTTATCAACACTTATTGATTAAACCAGAGCGAAATGTTTAGTATTTAGAAATAACCACATCAAGGGACTTCAGTCTGAATGAAACTATACAGATTCTTCATTCAGCTCCTCTTTCTGGTACCAATACTATGTGGTACAGCTCTCTGTTACAGTTAGACTGTTATACACAACTCTAAAAGAGTGCTACTGCTCATTGTCTGCAGGCTGTTTAAGGCAATAGTAGTCTAATAATGTTTACTATATACATTTTATAAGGTGATAATATGTCGGTGTTGTGTTTACAGTTTATTACACGGCTTTGTTGAATACTCGATTCTGATTGATCAATCACGGCGTTCAATGGTCTGTTATTTCCAAAGCAGACCATGAACAGACCATTGCTATGGATGCAGTTCTGATGTTGGACTCTGGCGGACCATTTTTGTGTCAAATTATTGATTTCTTAAACCTGCAGTAGGCAGATTTTTTTTGGCATCATTGAGCAAAACATTCCATAATAACCTTTCAGCATATTTTAATTAAAGTGTTCTGAGAGATAACTAGACTTCTGCACCTCCTCATGGCTCTGTTTTCAGGCTTTAAAAAATCTAGCCTCTGACGGAAGACTTTGACCAATCACAGGTCATTTCATAGAGAGAGCATTCCTATTGAGCGTTCCTATTGGCTGTGCTCGCTGGTGAGCGGTGCTTGGTATTGGGGTATTTTCTCCCCCAAGTCGCCAAGAAAACAGTTAATGCATGTTTTAATCAGTTCACAACAAAGTGTTCTGATTCACACCTCTGACTGTCTTCTTCTCTATAGCATTAGCAGTTGAGGCTCATGGGTATCATAGGCTATTGTTTATTAACTACCAAACTGACAGAAAAGACATGAATTTTCAGAAAAAAGTATTAAAACCGATGGCCATAACATAAACTCATAGTATCATTCAATTATCTTGAGTTTCTATGCTGAGGAAGAGTGAAAACCAGTGGCTTTTGCCAATTACATGAAAACATCCTATTGTATAGGCTGCTTGCAGCATTGCTATGTGAATTCATACTCTTTTCTCCACTCTCAGAAGTGGAGAAAAGCATGAACGCGACAGATTCATTTGCTGAATTCATCAGTCAGGAAAAATGACTTCAGCAGGTTCAGAGAAATAGAGAGACAGTCCAACAGGGAGGATATGTGTGCGGTCTGTCATTGTGTCTCTGAGGTGAGGCAGAGCAGCAGGGCAGTCACATCGCAGCACCACACTGTCATCGTGTTTCTACACTCACATTCAACTGTTTCTGATTTTTTACCCCTGGAGGTCAATGCTGAAATTGTGTTCATCTTTCATCCCTGCACACACAGCTGGAGCTAGCTCTTGCATTCATCGTTGCCGCAGGACAGTGAGTGAGTCCGACTGAGACCTTCAGACCTTTAAGATGATTACTTTCCTCTTCTGTCTCTTTATCTCTCTCTCTCTCTCTCTCTCTGCCTCTCTTTGTCTGCGCCCGTAACCGGGATTGTTTTCCGTTCCTCTTTTAATCTCAATCTCTGCCTTTGCTCCTCTTGTTCTCTTCTTCCCTCATCATCCCTTTCTCCCTCCCTTCTTCTTCCATCCTTTCTCTGTCTTTCTTTTTCGCTTCCTCTCTCACTCTTTCTACCCTTCTCTCTGGCCCCCCGAGACAGATTGTGCTGCAACAGAGCTGGTGGTCAGCAAATCTTCTGTCTTTCCTGCGGAGCATCGCCGTATGTGTGTATGTGTGTGTGTGTGTGGCCCAGTGCTGGATACAGGACAGGGGAGTCATCCGCTTTCCTGTCACAGCTTGTGACCCAAAAACCATGAGTGAGGTCCGGTCGATAGCTGGCCAGGTGCCTGCTGCAGGGAGAGAGGCGATGGATGAGATCTGGACATCATTGCGTCATCAGACAATATGGCAGCAGCGGCAGGGCAGGGTTGGGAAGCTTCCAGTCAGATGTACTCCATTACAGACGGCTCATTAGTGATTACAGAGGCATTTCAATTATGATGCAAATCGTTTGACTTTGTTCAATTTAGTGTGATTACGTTTTGCTTTCATTTTAATTAAACTAAAATATTCCTTCAGTGAGTTTTCTGTTTAATAATGTTGTTATCCCAGTACTAAACTTTATTATTTCAAGATCACACAGGACATGATTAGTATTATATTAAAGGGGAACTACGCTCATTTTCAAAATGTTATTCCTATAATCTAAGACAGTCCAAAAAATCTTAGTAAACATGAACAACTCTCTCTCAAATCCAAAACCTAGAGTGCTAAAACTCAAACTTGTGATGTCATCAGGTATAAAGTGTGGAGCTGCTCCATAGACAATGAATAGGGAGAGATATTATGGATGACACTGAGAGCACCCAGAGGAATGATCTGAGTGTATGGGAACATTTTCTGTTTCACAACTGACCACTCTACAACAGAATAAAGCTCATTCGAGTATAAAGAAAACACATTTTGTGGGTCCACAAAATCAGTTTCCCATTCATTGTCTATGGAGCAGCTCCAGACTTTATACCCTGTGACATCACAAGTTTGAGATTTACTTCTCTGGTTTCTGGCTTTGAGAGAGAAGCTCATGTTCACAAATACTGATTGAACTTTCCTAGGCCATGGAAATAACATATTAGAATTCTTAATTTGGGTGGTGTTACCCTTTAATCATTAATAAGATAATATATTGTTTAAATAATATATCTTCCTGGTCATAGTCTCACAATAAAAATGCCAAAAAAAAAGTGCCACTCCGTTCCATCTGATATTTGTGCTGTATTTCAGTGTGGGTCACAGCCAATGTGTTGTAATCAGATTACTCTACTGCGATTAAGTAACAAGTAATCGTAACTGTTGCCATTGCCGATGTCTTCAAAAATCAGTTGTCTTTGATCCCACCCAATGACTTAGTAATAAATATTAGGGTTACGCCCGACTTTTTCAACTTATTCAGAAATGATGGCTTTATGTATTCAGACTTGTTAAGGCTGAGATCATAGAAATAGAATAGGAGTAGAACGGACATTCCCATTCAAATTAACGTAGCAGGATGGTCAGAGCAGCGGACATTTCTATGTGTACTGTTGTCATTGCGACCGCTGTAGCGGGCTGACTTCTGCATAAACTGAACTGACTTACGGCATGTCGCGGACTCATTGAGGTTAGGTTTTACAGTAATGACTAAAACGCGGAGTGGAGTAGTAACTTTACGAAGCAGAGTAAATTAGTACAACGTATCGCTTCCTCCGCAGACTCTTGTCACATCGTAGGAAAGCACATTGCTATCGGCAGATGAGGGACAACTGTGTTTGGCTCATTTTCTCTAACCAGTGTAGTATTATGGTGGAATTTGCTAGCTAGTTAACTAGCCATCCATCCATTTCCGGACCTGTGTCTGTTCTCTTCCTGGCGAGCTGCAACCACACTTAACGACCCCACTGACGTATGTTCTGTTGTCACCATAACAACTAACACCGTTTTCTTTTGTACAAGTCAAATGACCATGAAAAACAATTTCTGTGGTTGCGATTGATTAACTCTCGACCTCAGCTGAAGGACTTAACCCCTCCCTAGAAAAAGCAACGTGACTGTGTGTGCTGCTGTAAAACTTTCACATGATTCCATGCTTCTTCTTCCTTTGTTTCGTTTTGAATGGCATCACTGTCGCCTCCTAACTTGTGATCTAATTCTGTTTCACACTGGATTTGGATGGCCAGGCGTTGAAAAAGTGTGTGGGTCAAGCTGCCAGGATGAGTGAGAGCAGCCAGGCCACAGCTGGAGCTGTCAGAACCAGTGTTTCAATCAAACGCTGAGGGGTCAGTAGCTGTCTCCAGTCACCGAGGAGAGAAAAGAGACACAACTATAAGTGTAACAAAGCACAATATGACAAACTGATCGAGAGTGATGGCATATTTCAAAATGGCTGCCACAGAATCTGCAAGAACTTTGCTGACGGTGCTGTTTGAGAACAATTGTGCTGTGTCGTCTTCAGATTTTTGTCTCTATTTTTTTGGAACAAATAAAGCCCTGTTTTTCACTTGTTTTCTTCAGGATATAGAAGCGTTCATTTGGCAGGCAGATTCGATCTGGGTCTAACCCAACGCGCCGTTTCTTGCCAAACAGCCTGTAATGGCTCAAAGCGTACATGAGCGGGGTTCATTGAACCTCGCTGCCTTATTTTTCTGGCAGTATGATCTTTGTTTTTTAGTTGAAATTGCCAGAATAATCTCTGTTTGTGAGATTGGTATCTGCCAAGTAAGTAATGATCATATTCAGAAACTGCAGTTTTCATTTTATTGTCTCTCAGTATCCCTCACTGTTTTTGCTATGCTGAATGTACATCTATATATGTGCTTTCTCATACTTCACCTGTATGCCGATAACGTTTGCGGACCATGTCCCATTGCAGAGCGGTGTCTGGCTTTAGAGGGACATAATCACACTGACACTGGAACTCATATCTTACCACATAAACCCCCACATACATAATTCAAAGGCAGTATTTTTTCCCATGCTCTAGTAATCTGGTTAAATAATTTGGGATTACATTGCCTCAACTGCACACCAGTAAGGGGATCAGTGCTCTGCCCATGAAATGCCCTCTGTTGTGTGGTACAAAGGGCATCTCCGTCGCCCATGTATTTGCAGGCTGGATAATCTCCCATTGGCTTTAGCACCCAACGCATCCATGGTTTCATATCTGGGAGGCTTTGTTAACAGCTAATAGGGCTGTTTACTCCACCCCCCGGACTGAGCTGTGACTTTGACGCAGACAATTTAATCAGGAGCGATCACGTCCTGATGCAAACATAGGTCGGATGTTAAGGGGAAAGCCCGTAAATTCTTTGGCTTTTTTAATTCGCAGCTTCAAAAATGACACCAAAAAGTAAAGAGTAAACAACACATTTCACATTTATGAGGCCTATTTTTAGGGCAGGTATTGAATAAGCCTCATGAATGTTAAAATTGTTGTTAGGATAACAGAGAATAAGCTTTATTCTCCTCTATCTTTGGAGCATCAGAGCCAATTTCACACTCAGGCTCTTGGCTGTTTGAATTAAATACGGACTGCTTTCCTTTTCCCTATTGTCCACCTGCCAGACGCCTCTGTGTGACTAGTTTAGTTCTCTCCCCTCGTTGCCATCAGTATTCCTCCAACATAACGTGCTCCATCGGGTCCCAACCTACACATTAGGGTAAAGAGTGAGCGGCATTGCTTATTCAGATTGGACTCTCTGCTGAATGGAGATAGAGGGAGGCAAAGAGGAGAAAAGTAACCAAGAGATAGAGGGAAGATATATTTAGGAGAAGAGAGAGAGAAAGAGAGGGCGACAGGAAAAGGTAGACAGAGGGTGAAGGTGAAAGGAGACAAAGCAGCCGGGGAGGGCAGACCCAATCTGCCCTCTTCCCTCTGAGTCCTCAACCGCATGATCCCCCGGGACACAAGAGAGAGAGATGGAGAGATGGTATGGAGGGAGCTAAAAGGAGAGGTCAGATCATTAGGTAAGCAGAGGTGAAAGGTCACGGCACGGGGTAGTCTGGAAGCAGTGAACCTGAGAAGAAGGGAGAGGAGAGGAGAGGAGATGTGGAAAAAAGAGTAGCGGAAAGGAAAGGAAAGGACATAAGATGACAGGAGAGGAGAGGAGTCAGTGATGAAGAAAGAAGGAAAGGAAAGGAAAGAAGAGGAAAGGGGAGGGGAGGAGAGGAGCCAGAGATGAGGAAAGAAGGAAAGGAAAAAGGGAAAGGAAAGGAAAGGGGAGGAGAGGAGAGGAGCCAGAGATGAGGAAAGAAGAGGACAGAAGGGGAGAGGAGAGGATTCAGTGATGAGGAGAGGAGAGGAGAGGAGAGGAGAGGAGAGGAGAGAAGTCAGTGATGAGTGAAAAGTTCTCACAGCTTGAGCTGGCTTACCAGATATTGATTTGTACATCCCCGTGTCATGTCTAACAGGACTTAAAAACTCTTAATCTTAGAGGTACAACAGCGTGATTAGGAGACATGTATTCAGAAGAAGACATCCAGCTGACTGCTTGGATGACTCATGGTTTACTGAGACACAACCCACAGGCGTTTCCCATGCTCAGTAAACTCTTAGATCACCCACGTTTACCTCGTGAGGGTAGACTTACTTTATTTGTTGTCAGTAGAACTCTTTGATATGACTTTGACGTTGACTTGATGAGAATGTATTTCTTTCTTTCTCTCTGTTACTCACTATTATGTATAAGAAATACATCCACAGCAATCAGATGCCAATGGCAATATTCAAATTGCAACTCAACCAACTCAGTACTCACGCAGTACTCACAATTATTTTTGCTTTTGCTACAAGCGGTGTATTTACCTATGAACCTCTATTTGCTTCCAACCATTTTAACTAACAATGACACCAGCAAATAAAGCTATTATTGTCATCTATAAGCACGACTATTTAAATGAACACGTTCTTATTTCTGCTTTACTGAACCTTGCTCAGTCAGCAGGGCTGTCTCTCACCTGCACTATTATTTCCCACAAGCCTGATTATTATAATATCAGTACAAAATGAAAAACTGCTCATCTAAATGCAAATCATAAATGACATTTCCAATTATTTTACCTAACCCGCTGTGTCTAATTTCCATGTACGCACATGAAACTTTGTTGCTTTACGTCCAAATAGGTACATTGATGTGAAATTTTTTTACGGTAATTTCAGTTTGTACTTTATCTACCCCAGGATGTTTTCATATTACTGGAAACAGTTTATATTGTTATTTCAGTAGCTCAAGTACATTTGCTAGCGTTTCTAATATTTTGAAAAATCCAAAATGTCAACTCATTCCTGTAAAACATCTTTTCACTTCCCCGAAAAAACTTCAGCAACACCAAAAAAAAGCAGAATCTTTAGATATGTCACAGTAAATGTAAAAAAAAAATCATTTAATTCATGCATTAACCACTTTCTGCACGTTAATGCATAATATCACAAACAAAACCCACATGTCACATGTTGATTCTTTTCTTTGCACATCCTTGTGTCTTTGTGTTTTTGGTACAAGAGGGCAGAGGAGGCGAACATGCAGCAGAGGTCAGAAGTCGTGACGCCATGAGTGCGCAATGTGTCTTTGCCCACTGAAACACCAGGGGCGTCCAATTATTTGCTATTCAGCGGGGATTTAACCAGAGAGCAGCAACAATGTTAATGAAGTGAGATGGAAAGTAGGCTATAGGGACGACCTGGCTTGTGTTCAGACGAGCATTTAAATGGAATTAAGAACAAGGGGATGAAGACGGGAAATTGAGATCAGGCCTAATCCTTCTGTCCGAGCAGTAAACAGCGTCAGGAGAAGAGCAATAAACAAGAAGTAATAGTCTCTTTTCTCTCTATAGCATCGTAAAAAAGTGGTAATAGAAATTAATCCTTGCTGTCTTGTGTGTAATATTTTCCTATCTCTCGCTATAGCTGAAAGTTTCCTGTATGAGCCATGGACTCTTGAAACAGCTTAATTGTTTATAATGGTATGTAAGGGTCCCTTACTTCTTGATACTCTTCTGCTCGTGTCCTTAAACAAAACACTGAACCCTAATGGGTGTTGTTCTGTATTAAGCCCTAATCTCTGAACTAAACACTGTCTCCTACAAAATTATATTCCCATACAACTAAACTGCATCCTCAATTACATTTGGAGGGAAACATATTTTCTCCCGGATTACGGTCATAGTTTTACACAGTTTTAAACATGGACAACTTTGAAAATTGAAAAAAAAACAAAAAAAAAAACACAACAATACTATTTCATTGGATCTTTCGGCAACTATACTACTTGGTTAGGTTTAGGAAAAAACATCATGGTTTGGCTTAAAGAGACTGAATGTAAGTTTTTATATGTATAAACATTTTTTTAATCTTTTTTATTGCCAATGTGTGAACAGTTTGTGACCTAACCTAAAAAATGAGACCTTCCGCGACTTCCTGGGTTTCCACTATCGGCCTGTAGACTGCTTTTAATGTGAATAATGCAGGACGTTTTTTTTCTGAGAAAATCTAACGGATATGACATCATGCCTTTACTCTCGACAAGGCGGAAAGTGTCTAATTTATAGCTAACATTTGGTTGGGGATTTGGGTATCAAAACAGACTCCGAGCTGGCAAAATTCCTATTGGACAGGTAAGCTGACATTACTGCCAAGCATGTGAAATATATAGTGATATTGTGGTTTTAGCCATCAATCAGTCTTGTGTGTGTCGCCTCACTGTTTTGACCGATGCTTGTTTGTGTCCATGTAAGTGCGAGCACAAGCGTGAGCAACAGGACGCTGACTGTCGTTGATTTAATGGCTACAGGTGTCACTGTTAACAAGCGATTTCTGATTCTTACTTAGAGCCCCTTTAACTTTGACTTTGAGTAAGTGAATGTTGATTTTTAGTTTCACACGGGACACAAACAGTGTTTGTTTGACCCATCCACCACCCATCCTGCCCATCCGCCGTGGACTTTCTTGCTTGTTATACTCGTTGTTATACCACATAACTTTCATTAAGAGTTGCCCAATATAGTACTGTGTGTCACCTGCTCTGTGCGACGCTCGTTGTACTTCGTCACTTGCTGCGGCCTTCCGCGGACTATCATTACAAACATATTTGTGATACGTCAAAGACAAACGTAAATACGTTTCCCTCGAAATGTAATTGAGAATGCAGTTTAGTTGTATGGGGACATCATTTTTAGGAGACAGGGCAGCTGAACTACAATTGGATATTTGCAGGCTAGTGGTACATCAGTAATGGAATACATTTCAAGACCTGATATTGTTGCCCTCAGTGTTCAGTCTGAATTATAACAGAGTATTTTGAATCATTCTTCGATGGTCGAGCAGAGAAGAATGATAAATGTAGAGCTGGACTGAGAAAGGAAATCACAGACGTTCTCTGGTCGAACACACGCCAGAGTGAAATAGAAAGCTGCTGACTCAGCTGACCATATAAAATTGAGTGATGTCACTTACCAGGGGGTGGCAGGTGTGTGTGCATGCACGTGCATCCTTATGTGTGTGTGTTTTGCTCCAATGAGCCAGGCATGAAGGGTACATGGAGGTAGATTGATGGGGGTTGTGTAAAAGTGTGGATATGTACACGCCATGTATTTGTGATGCGGACAATGAGGTGTGTGTGTGTTTGTATGTGAGAGGAGGAAAATTGGAGTTTTTCAATTGGAGAAAGAGAAAAGTGAGAAAAAGGAAAGAGGAGAGCGAGAGCAGTGAAGCACTGGCAAACACACCGCGGTTGGTTTTCTCCGCAGGGGGTTTTGCTATACTCTTGTAGCGATATCGCTCACAAACAACCTCCCTTGGGGATTAAGTGGAAGGACTTAGACAGCGAGAACGGGGCCTCTGGTCTGTTCTTCTGCTGAGTCCCTCCTGTGCTCTATGATAGGGGTCAGCTTAGACCACCACGTGCTGGCACCATGGTGCCTAAGCCCAACAAGAGGCGATTAAAATAGGTCAAGTGAAGCTTTGGCAAGATGGCCTTTGTCAACCCTTAAACCCAGTCTGAATACCTTAAAGAAAGGAGATTGGTGGGAAAAGAACACAGTAAACATCCACTTGTTTGCTACAGCCAAAAAGGTTTTCTCTTGATTTTTGAACTTACACCACTAAAACAGATGTTCCATTTATCATATTTGGTTTTAGCAGCAGAAGTGTCTGTGTTGGGGTGCTAATAGCAGCACATGATGGCTTGTCCTTGACAGTAATTTAAAGAGGAAATAAGAGAGAATTGTGGCTCATTTTAGTCAGGGAGCCGAGGCTCCAGGCTACGCAATACCAAAGCACACATCTGCCTCTGAACAAAACTGTTTAAATCAAGCTTCCTTTTCCCAGCCCAAACACAAAATACACCTGACAACCAACACCATATGCCCCGGTTTCTTAAACTAATGGTCTGGAGCATAAAAATGGGTCAGAGGCGTTTTCCTCCTGGGTATCCCACGTGACGGCAAAGCCATTTGTTTCATTAGATTGGCTCCCAAGGACGACTGACTAAATTTCTCTTGGTTTGAAAAATTCCTGACCATATGGTGTTTGCACAGCGCAGAGAATCCAAAAACACACAGAGTATGGCGAGGTGTAAGGCGAGCTGCTGCTGTACCTGCTTGTGCTTCCCATCATAAACAGGTCTTGTAATATTAATTGCATTTACAAAGACAATATGAAGCGTGTTCCCTGTGGCAGCACTTCATTTTCAACATCAATCATAACGGCAAGCGAGACGCATAATAAAACAAAATAATAACGAACAGGAAAAAGCTGGGTGAGAAAATACAGACAGAATCCAAAAACTATATTTGGCTCAGAGTCTTGTTGAAATAATGCAAAGACAAACATTGTTGGAACTTAACCTTGGGATCATCAACCTGGGCTTTGCAGTTTTCAACAATGTCAAGATCCTGAGATAAACTGGTTGCTTATCTCAGGATTTTGACATTGTTGAATCGAATTGGTAGTTCCCTTCTATGCGAGAGGCTTCGCCCTCCTAACCTCCATTATCCTCTTAACTTGTCACCAGGTGCTGTGGACCAGGTACTCCCAACCGGAGTGCCTGCAGGGCACTGAGCCTTGAATGTGTTTTATAGTTTACACTACAAGACTTTAGCCCTGATTTCTTGAAATTTTTGACAGTTTTTGAAGCTTCCCCACAAAAGCTCCAGATCAGAGGCTAATCAGCGTTGGCTCTGCGCTCACAAATCAGCACTTGAACAATATGTGCGTTCGCCGATGCATCGTATAGACACATTCCACATATCTAGCATGCTAATAATATCTGGACCTGTCGGGAGTCTGTTGGGGAGCTAAAGCCAATGAGAGCTCAAGACATGGGATGAGGGCGAACCTGGTGGAGGGGTATAGGAACTTTACATTGCATTTGCAACATGGATCGAAGTTGTTGTTGCACCTAGAGGAAGCAGGCTATAAATAGAGAAGACATGTGGACACAGGCTATATGTTCCAAAGACAAGTACAAGATAGCCTGAACAAAAAATCCTGTCTCGCGCATGGTATTTCGTTGTTTCCCTCGTCACCTCTTGCGTGTGTTTTTCTCACAAAATGTAGTTTGGAGACTAGACATACTCATCAGGGTTTCCTCCTGGTAAATAATGTGTGTGACACCCTTAAAATTGCTTAACTTAAAGGCAGAATGAGTAGGATTTGTCAGTTGCGGTTTGTAAACACAACATTCAAAGATGGCACCTCCTCCCCAATTCAACATCACCTGACCGTGGTTAGGGTTAGGGTTAGGGTTAGGCTGCTCGCCGGATGCAAGCCAAACCCAGATTCACTCCCGTTTTGGAAAGAGCTTCGTCCACTTGGCGTTTCGTCTCGCTATATTTGTGTTTTTTCTGCACTGTGTGCGCCATTTTCATGACTTCCTCATGGATATGTGATTGAGAGGGATTATTTTTGTCTCAGTCTATACATTGATTTTTAGGAAATCCCTACTCATTCTGCCTTTTAGGAAAATGAATAATATTTCATCGCAATTCTATTTGAGAAAGTTGCTTTTCCTTCAGCCTAAAAATATTTGGTCCAGCAGCTCATTGTGTCTTCTCTTACTCTGTTGTGATTATGTAGTGTCTTTATTGTGAAACATTTCCAGGCAAACAGTATTTTTTTACTGTTACTGAGATCTGCTCTGGGGCAATCAATACTCAGTTGCGCTGCGTTGCACTTGTACGTGGGTCATGGTGTGTACAGGCACCAAAAACAATGAGAGACACATGGAGCGGTTCAGAAACATTAACTGCCCTTGCTTGTCCTTTATGACCTTAGGGTCATTCTTCCACTCATCCATCCATCCATCCATCATTCATTCATTCATCTAACCAATCAATGAATCAATCACCCAATACAGCAGAGTTCAAATATGTGAGTGGAGCAGAATTTGCATCTGAGAACAACAAAACAGAGAATCATTTGACTGAAAACATTAGCACTGGGAACGTGATAAATACAAGAATGTATTTATGGAAATGGTTGTACATTTTATTATCCATTATCATCAAAAAATGAAAAAAAGTTTACCAAAAATGTTTACAAGACTCCTCGCTTATGCAGTTTGAGTTCTTTAGGGGAAAACCCAATAACCTGTTATCACACTGCAGCTGTTTGCATTTCCATCACATTTGCCTCTATGCATATTGACTGATGGACTGCAGCACCGGGCCGTGTTTGATTTCCATCATAATGGACCAGCTCAGTGAGCATCCAGGAAGTGTTGTGTGTACTGAGATTAATAGAAAGACTGTGACAACTTTAGAGCCTCCGTGGAATTGCAGATGACAGACAGGGGAGAGCGTAGGCTTCAGATTCAGCGCTGGCCGCATTTACTGGCACATGCAAGTCGGTCTATTCCTGTTCCTCTCACTCTGAGGTCTTAGAGACCTCATTCATCTCAAACAAGAGAGTCTGTCACTGCAAAACTCAAGTGGAGAGGAATTAATTTGAAAGCGCATGCATAAACCACAGCGACTGTTATCGCAAGTAGTCTGGGATATTGCAATTAATCACTTTGTCTAAATAGTTTTATATCAGGATATTTGCATTGTGGGATCCTTCCATAGGAGTCAACCACTGAATGACATGATCAAGCGTTATTCTGGTGTGAGCATGAAGGGAGGATATAATGGGTATACAGAACACGGCGAGATCTCTGACAAGGATGACACTGCTTTGCTGTTAATATTGTGTACAACCTGGAATGTGCTGGGTGTCTTTGTCTCCTCTCTCTCTCTCTGCGTCTCTCTGTATCTCTCACTCTCAGTAATGACTATGATTACAAACCTGCTAGACAACTGTAACGGCATCCATCAGGCTTATCTCACGTTGAAAGTCTCACAGACAGACAGACAAGGATCATGCACCGCGGGGCATATAAACACCTTCCTCTCTCTCTCTCTCTCTCACACACACACACACACACACACACACACACACACTGAACATGTCTAACACATCACACTGCTCCTCCAGCTCCTTTTATAACCCTCCTGTTCATGCAGAAGAGGCGCCGCTTTCCAAATGATGTCACTCACAGTTCCAGCCAACTCTGCCCATGTCGCTGCTAAATCCCACTTGACAGAGGCTTTGTCTTTAGTTTGGAGCTCCCAAGTAAATAGGCAGCAGTGTGTGTGTGTGTGTGTGTGAGAGAGAGAGAGAGAGAGAGAAAGACGGAGAGAGTTTAATGGGTGCAAAAAGATAGTTTCTAGAAGCATTTCCAACAACTTGCTTTGCTTCAATTTGAGAGTTTTTTTTTTTTAAATAATAACCCAGCCAACATAACCACTATCTGAATTCAGCTCTTGGCACCATGGTTGAAGAGTCCTTCACCTCTTCAACAAGTCTCACAAGTGTGATTGTTGATTGTCCCTCTCACCCAGTGGACATCGCACAACAACATCATTATCGTTTTGCCAACTGTCCAAACAGATTAAGTCGTGCGCAATGAGGGTTTATTACAGTCCAACCTTCGCAGGATTAACGGAAGGACAAAGAGTTTACTGACAGGAACACAATCCTACATGCAGAGAGTTTATCCAAAAGATCAGTAGGAGCGTTCATTTTTGTTAAAATGACCAGCTTTATGGGGTCAGATCATAGACTGTATATACAACACATTCTCATCCCAACTCGTCACATACTGACGCTTTGTCAGACGCCTCGCCGTCACTTTTCGTTCGCAGTAAACATATGCTTAATGTTGTGAATTAAACAAAAACTCTTGCTTAGGTTCAGGCAACAAATCCACTATAGTTAGGTTTAGGAAAAAACAAACTATGTTTGGGCTTAAAACTACTACGTTTGAACGGTGAAAATGATACTGAACGTTGTGAAAATGGGACACAAACGAACAGCTGATTGTAACGTGATGCACAGGACACAAACAGCAGTCTCTTGGATGACAGCCTTGTGTTTGTTGGACCCATCCACCTCAACTCCCACCCTGCCTTGTGTGTCTCTTTCGTTCTTTAAACTACATCGCCACAGCACTTTCTCTGAATGTTTAATGTTGACGTGGATGGGTTGACAGTGTAGTTAATAGAAAGCCCAGTGCATCTCATACAGGCGCTCAAGGGTGCCTTGTACGTTTTGAAGTATTTGGCATTTTGGCCGTCGCAATCTTGGTTTTTGGCTTTCGCCATTTTGTTTCTTTGCAACCAGAAGTGACATGAGAGGGTGGAGCTAAGTACAACTGAACGTTGAATAAGGCATTTCTAAATGACCAAAATGTCAATACTAACTTTCATGTACTGAAAACACACTGTGAAAGGGTTAAAGGCGTAAGACGAAAACACGGACAACTCTCAGATCGTACAACGCCGTGGTAGCAACCTGTCAATCACAAGGTAGCTACGCCCTAAAGCATACCTTGCTTTATGGTCTATCTGACTCTAAATGGGACGATAATTTACTAAATGAACATCATGCTGTATTGAAGAAGACTTGAAACTAACGATTAAAACCATAAACTAGTGTTTACAATGTTTACTGAGGTAATAAATCAAGTGAGAAGTAGGCTCATTTTCTCATAGACTTCTATACAATCAGACTTCTTTTTGCAACCAGAGGAGTCGCCCCCTGCTGGATATTAGAAAGAATGCAAGTTTAAGGCACTTCTGCATTGGCTTCACTTCTCAGACCTGGAGGTTGCCCACTGAGTAAGATCAAACATTTTTGCCACATGATTGTTGAACCAGTAAAATTCTATCAAAAAAACATGCATAAAGCTCTGGCAGCATGAACCCACAGACCTTTTACCAGTAAAGACGTCAGTGCCACTAGATGCTGCAGACAGGCCATGATATCCAGCTTCAGGCTTAATATTTGGGTTATGCAGCCAGCAGAACTTATTAAGAGAGATTCAGTACAGAAAAAATGTCTATAAATAGCAGCATCACCTGAAAGTATCAACGCTCGGTCTGCAGCACAGATGCCAGATGTGCCTGCATGTGTGTCTCTACTGAGCATCATGCGAGTGATTGAAGTGGGGCAATGTTTCCGCTGGTTCAAACAACTGTATTTACTGTACAGGTGTGTGTGTGTGTGTGTGGGTGGGTGTGCATGCTGGATGATTGGAGAGATAGAGGAGGAGATGTAGTGTAGTGAGAGAAATATGCTGTAAAGAGGGAGACAGCTTGGTTCAGTGTATTCATGTAATGAGGAAAAATCAGTGACTGGCTGCACAAAAATGCTATAATTTGCAATGATCAAGCTCTGCCAGCTCTGGACTTCTGATAATGTCCTCGATTACATTACCAACATTATTATCATCATTGCGAAGGTCCTAAAAAATAATATAATCATGGCAAAACACTTTTGGAAAGAAAGTTCCATCTATTCTTGATCTCTGTGAATATATACACTGAATGGCCAATACATTTAAAACAGAAATGATGTATTGATGTTTTATTTTGCATTATGATGTAATGCAATGCAATAGCCCAGCAATAAATGCTTTTTTACTGAAAATGTGCATAGACTTTAGAAGTTTTGTGTTGACTCGATTCTGTGGTGGATTTTGAGGTCGTACTTTGAAGATGTTTCTCATATTTCATCCAACTTATTTACATTTAAGGAGGAGAAAATACTAGAAACACTCGGCAATATTAGCAGATACGGAGAGAGGTCAGTTCCTCCACCAAACCCAATACATTAACACCAAAAACAACAGCATGCAGTGTAGCTAGCACAATGTTAAGCTGACAGGCATGCAAACCTGACTTGTTTTGAGCCGAGCTTGTGTATTTTTTTTGCAGCAAAACTACTTAGTTAGGTTTAGGAAAAGATTGGGGTTTGGGTTAAGATAACTCCAGGAGTGGCGTAACTAAAACACCCAAACACCGGTCTCCTGGGCGAGAGTGTAGTGTTTTTTGACCCACCCATCCACCCTGACCTCCTCCCTACTCAACGTTTGTCACTCTTTATACTTAATGATTACGTGGATTACATATGAATTGATTTCGTGGGATGAATACAAATTAAAGTGCATTACTTTTCGTAGGCATTTCATTTCATTTCATAGCACCTGTCTATAGTATCTCTCTCCATCAGTGGCTCTAAACCTCTTCCTGCTATATTTATCTATGCCTCGATATTTGTAAAAAAAACGTGTAAAAAAAACAAAAACAGTAATCAGGTGAGAAATCACAGAAAATAGTCCCATGGGATTTCCACGGTCCTCTGCTCCACGCGGCTGATGAATTTAATCTGTCTCTGTCACACTTTGTTTTGGCCGCAACTTGTCTGAACCGAGCCAAATAAAGCTGCTTTAACAGATATATGGCACAGATATTACTGCATGTCCTGCTTCTTTGGTACTTTCATTATTGCATGACAATATCACAAGTCCTGCAGCTTTTAAACATCCATGCTGATTTTACTCACTCATTTTAACCCACATACAGTATAGGTTCTGGGTCTAGAATTGCATTTAATATTAAACACTGTCGCCTATAGGAGCTACAGATTTCTTCTCATCTTGTTATTAGTGCTGCATACGGGCTCCTCATCTCGACAATATCTCACTAATTTGAATGTGACAACAGGGGAGGTGTACACATACTTATTATTAAAAAGTGGCACACTAGATGAGAGGCTACGTCAGGCCCTAATGGTGCAAATGGATGAGGAGGAGGAGAGGGAAGGAAGGAGGATGGGGAGAACGAAAAGCACGGTGCTCCATCGTGAGCCACCTGCAGTGTGTTGATTGGAGGCCTGCTGAGATACAGGGTCACCGGATGGCATCAAGTTGCCACGGGCAAACAGGGCACATCCGCTAATGAGACACATATGAAAAGAGGAGAGCGCAAAGAGAAAGGAAAGGAAAGGGCAGACAAACAGGGACAGACAAATGTTGCAAAAGAGGAAGAAACGTAGAAGGAAACAATGAAAGCACGATGGAGTGGAGGTAGAGAGATTGACAGACAGCTATCCAGAGCCTCAGCCAGCTATTTAAAACCAGAGCAGCATTTTAGGGCTCGGCTCTTCGCTAAGTCATCTCAGCCCTCCAACGGTGGGAAAGAGGAAACTGTGAAGTGTGGACCGGAGTCAGAGGTCAGGCTGCTGTTTAAATTCACCCCTATAAGCTGTGTAAAGCTGGGCCATTGTTATGCAATTCTCGCGTTCTGGTCCGTCAAAGACATCCTCAATCTGCATGCATCTTAAACCATTTTGTATTTTAGTGGTTCACTAATAGCCCGTTTCACATTTAAACATTTAATTCTCACTCTGCCTCCGTGTCTTTCTCTGGAGGGAGGGGGGGGGGTTAAAGACCGGCTCTCGTCTCTTCCATACTGATAGGGATGAGCGATGGGATTTAGCACTGAGCCAGGGCACTGATCCAGGTATCCACCCTCGTGCCCTAGCTCTCCTAGCCCCAATCCCACCGCTACACCAGCAGAACATCAGCCCCAGAATTGGAGCTTAATAATGTGACATCTGATGCAATCTATTTTTTACTCGTATTGGGCCACAGTATCTCCTCTATGCAGCGGTGGATCCGCAAACATGGTGGTTCACTATAACTTACACACTTATATGTTTAAACAAATAGTGTTATACTGCTCCTTTTACAGTATAGTCATCTTAATCAACTAAACTGTTAATGACATGTCGGATGGAGATGAACGAAAGCCCCTTTGTTGAACTAATCACATACATGATAGGGGTGTTTAAGCACCACTTGCTGCAGGTGGAGGCATTATTGACTTCTGAAACGTTGACAACTAAGAAAAATAGTACCATGGGTCCAGTGATACATTAATACTGCTGGGGGGGAGAACAGAATGACCACATAACTACAAGTGTGGAGAGAAAAGAAATAAAAGAGATTAATTGCCCACCATGCCGTTCTTCTGGTTTGGCTGATTGTTTTCTGTGTTTTTTTATTTTTCCCTGACAAATTGACCGGAGGCTAATCTTGCTTTGCTGAGACAATAATCTTCCTTTGAATCTTTACATTTGCTGCCTCTTGAGGTGTCGCTTTGAAATTGAGAACCATATTCTGAAAATGACTCACTTATCAGAGTTGTCTTTGAAGGTAGACATCCATATTGGTTTAAAATGACCTCCATTAGTCACATTATGGATGTTACAGAGCGGAGGAGGAAAGTGAGTAAGCAACACTTTTTCACCGGTTGAAGTAAGAGATCTAAGACTTTTTCGATGCACATAAAAGGTTCAGTTAGTTCATTTTATCAAAAAACAAGTCGTGCCTCCTGGTGTGCGCTTTCAATACTGTCTCCCAAAGATTACACTCATGTACTAATTTGCAACAGCAAATATGTTATGAAAGATACACAGTTTCAGTTGGATTAAGTTTTTCATCAGCATAATGAGGAAAGGTTTTTAATGACCTATACAATCTATATCTTTAATTCTAGTTTACTGTGTTTATTTATTTGTCTAGTTTAAAGTATAGTAGTTGGTATGTATGTAGAGATTTGTAAATACAGTGTTTTTTGTACTTACCTTGTGTCATTTGTGTGAGTGATGCATGTTTTTGTGAGGTATGTAAATTGCTGCTGCAACATCTATCTATCTATCTATCTATCTATCTATCTATCTATCTATCTATCTATCTATCTATCTATCCATCTATCCATCTATCTATCTATCCATCTATCTATCCATCCATCCATCTATCTATCTATAACTTGTTGCAAGAGTTGCAAGATGTTCATATTGAAGATCGGCAAAACGTTCACTGTCCATGTCTCTAATTTGTTTTACCTACAATATCCGCTTGTGGTAATTAAAGGATTTTAAAAATCCCCTCTGGGCATGTTCTAAGACATAAACATGCACAGCTTTCAATAATAATTTGCGACTGATGTGGTTAACAATTCTTAAAATTACACCTACTCATTCTCCCTCATTGAAAAATCCAGATTCTATGAATATGCAAAATGTTGTTCATTTCAAAAGTTTGACTATACTGGACACAAGATGTCCCCATCCTCAGTGTTTGTGCACCGGCGGTTTCAAGTTGCCACAGCATGTGTAAGTTGCATATTGGACCACTATTGGCTTCCAAACTAGCTGAGATGTCACAATATCACACTCATATTTAAGATTTAAGTCGAGCACAAACAAACTTTTTCCCTTCAACATATCAATGTGAAAAAATCCCTCCAGTGTTTAACTCTGCACAGTGAAGGGCAAACATCCAAATGAGGTAAAGATAAGCAAAGCACATTTTTCAGTGGAGGACAATACACATTTTATGGTTTTGTTTAGGAAACTAACAGCAAAACCAAAACCATAAATTTCCATAACTTCATTCAAAGTGCTTTAGTGGGATGAACACCCCTTTCTCAAGATGTAAAAGTCCTGCACCTACCATCTACGTAAAAGTGAAGCCAATGCGGAAGTGCCTTAAACTTGCATTTTCTCTAATAGCCAGCAGGGGGCGACTCCGCTGGTTGCAAAAAAAGTCTGATTGTATAGAAGTCTATGAGAAAATGAGCCCACTTCTCACTTGATTTATTACCTCAGTAAACATTGTAAACATGAGTTTATGGTCTCAATCACTAGTTTCAAGTCTTCTTCAATACAGCATGATGTTCATTTAGTAAATTATGGTCCTATTTAGAGTCAGATAGACCATAAAGCAGGGGATGCTTTAGGGCGTGGCTACCTTATGACTGATAGGTCGGTATCACGGCGTTGTCCGGTCTGGGAGTTGTCTGTGTTTTTGTCTTACACTTTTAACCCTTTCACAGTGTGTTTTCAGTTCATGAAAGTTAATTGTAACCTTTTTTGTCGCCTAAAAATATTTTATTCAGCATTTGGTTGTACTTAGCTCCAACCTCTCGTGACACTTCTGGTTGCAAAAAAAAACGAACATGGCAATGGCTAAAACACCAAACTCGAGGCTTCAAAACGGCAGTCCACAAACCAATGAGTGACGTCACGGTGACTATACGTCCGCTTCTTACGTATACTTACAGTCTATGTTTCCTACATTGAAAAAAGAAAATTGCCAGTGATAATAGTTTTCTCTTTTTTGGCAGTAGTTAAGAAATGTCCATTGGCTCTTGTGCAAGGAACTAAATATCTGCTTCCTCTTTAAATTTTTATGAGCAAGGGAATGAAAATGCCTACAATTATCGAATTTTAAAATCACAAAAACGAACTTCAACCATAACACCATTTTTTGCTGCATATATTTTCAGCGTGTGGGAAACAGCTTAGCAGCCTTATATTCAAATGACAGTCATTGTATTCAAATCAGTATAAAAATAGTAATGCGTTGGATGGCAGAGTACCACTATATTTCTTTCATCATAACAGATGAAACTATTTGCATTCACAGGAAAGAGGAAGCCATCAGCTATTCCTCCAACTCCTCTTCCATCAAAAGCATCATCAAACAAGACAGAGAGCAGAGGGTGGTTGATGGTAAGAAAGAGAGGGGTTGAAACAGAGAGAGAAACAAAAGAGGTTGTCATGTTTAGAGAGAAAGAATAGAGAGAGAATGAATTGGGGATTAACAGTAAAAAGATGTCGGAAAAAGGAGAGAGAAGATAAAGATGAGTAGATATGTGCAGCCATTATTGTGACCAAAATTCTGCAAAACTCCCAATTATGCTTGAACAGCAGACAGACGGAGTGTGTGAGACAGAGAAAGTGAGCATTTTGGGAGAGAAAATGAAAGAGAGAGGAAAACTGGAGTGATAAATACATTGAGGAGAGAGACAGATGGATAGTAGGACAGAGAGACAGAAGTGCTAAGTTTGTATTCTACAAAACCCAAAGCATCAGCAGAGAAACAAGTTTTCAAGGGAACAATTACTCTGCAAGCAAACCGCCAGTCTAAAGGTTATCTTCTTATAATGATTGAATTCTTTTTCCTCTTCTTGCCCACTACAATCTAGACCGAGGAGCGAAAATTAGCTCCATCTTCCTCCCTTTTCACTCCATCTCTGTCCATCCCATTTGATGGTCAGATGAAAAGAGATGGACTGAGAAATTGCCGGGAGGAAATTTCTGAAAAGCGATGAATTTTGATGATATCAAATCATCATGTGAAAATAAGGGCTCAGAGGAAATGGATCCGCAACCGCTGCCAAATCACCCAGGCCTCGCCAGAAAACGTGCATCATTCAAATGTCAACTTTTCAAGCCTTTTGCAAAGATGGATTTTTTTGTAATGATGATGGTCCATGATTTCTTGACATTTGGCAAAAACACTGTGAAGGATTTGGTTTATTTTCAGGGATATGAAACAATGTCAGCCAATTGAAAAACAGCATCAAAACCCAAAAGGAAAAAAACAAATGAAGTTTTTGCAAAATACTCACTGAATTTTTGACCCACATACAACAATATCAAGACAAAGAAACTGCTGTATCTCATGTGCGTCGGTCCACTTCTGCAAATGTAACACTGCAAACTAAACCTGACCACAAATATCCCCTTTAATCACCATCAATGCATTGTTACTAACCTAAAAAACGTGCCTTGGAATCAGTCATGTTCTTGTATCAACAATCCACAACTCTTGGTTTACACAGCGTTAGTGTATTTAGCTGATTACAGAAATACAGTGCATGGTTGAAATTCATATGTTATGTTTATTTTAATCTGATTGCACATAGGGCATTAACGCACATTCTTTTGAACGCCACTAATTTCTTTAGCGCATTAACGCAACTTGAGGCTCAGTTCTAAAGCTAGAGTAAAGTAAATGATATCATATGAAACTTAAAAAACCTAATCGGTGTTATACTAGCTTTGTGGCAAAGGAGGCTAAATAATACTCTAAACTAATGCTACATTTGGCGAGGAAAAACTGGCATGGCCATTTTCAAGGAGGTCTCTGACCTCAAGATACGTGTATGAAAATGGGTTCTATGGGTACCCACGAGTCTCCCCTTTACAGACATGCCCACTTTATGATAATCACATGCAGTTTGTGGCAAGTCATAGTCAAGTCAGCACACTGACACACTGACAGCTGTTGTTGCCTGTTGGGCTTGAGTTTACCATGTTATGATTTGAGCATATTTTTTATGCTAAATGCAGTACCTGTGAGGGTTTATGGATAATATTTGTCACTGTTTTATGTTGGTAATTGATTTCCAAGAAATAGATGTATACATACATTTTCCATAAAGCAAGCGTAGCATGCAATTAATGTGTGATTAATGTGCGACTAATCACGATTAACTATGGACAATCATGTATTAATCACAATTAAATACTTTAAAACATTTAACCCTCTGTGTGAGGGAATAATCAATATATATAATAATAATAATAATAATTCTAGTTTGGGGCAGAAGTGTTGCAAACAATGACGCATGACTTACATTATCTGTTCTTCTGTGTTGTGTTTTAATACCCGATTAGAGTGATTTTTAGCCAGACAAAGCAGAAAAGGAGTTTAAGTGTGAAGATGAGAATGCAGAATAAGAACAGTGTGAATATTCACAAATATTTCATCACACATGGACACACTGCAAACATATCTTTGCACACACACACACACACACACACATTCCCCACACACCAACCATCTGTTCATGCCTCAGCCTGCACTGAAACACGTGTGGGGAAGGAAGGATGAGGCACAGATTTAATCCATGACTCAAAATCTCTGTGGAGAATAAAATTCACAAGACTAAGATGACAAATCGACATGGAAAAGTCTGTTGTTGAACAGGATTCACATGCAGTGTTCTTGTTTTTGTTTGACGGTTAAATTGAGGTTTTTCGTACGAACATGAGCCAAAGCTGTCAACCATCTGATATGACGGTCATGTCATCATATCAAGAAAGAATCCCTTCTATGACCAAATATGAAACTACAGCCAGCAGCTAATTATCTTAGTTAAGCTTAACTTAGTTTATCTTAGCAGCTAGCCTGTCTTTGCCCAAAGGCTTTTAAAGAACTGCATACCAGCACCTCTAAAGCTCACTAATTTAAATGTCATTGGATTTTTTAAATGTTTTTTTTCTCCCCCTTTAACTGAGCCAGGATACCAGTTTCACCCTGTCCTTATGCTATATGCCATAATAATGTAAGTGGAGAAAGGAAGGGAGCAGAGAGGAAAAAAGAGAACACCAAGTGTGACCTAGAGACGATTAACGGAGAGCGGAGAACAAAGGTGGATCTAGGACAGAAAAAAAAAATGACACACCATGGGGAATTGACTAGGGAGCTTAGAGAAGAAAAGGCTGAGAGATGCTGTAATTGGATGTGTTGCTGGTCAGAAAGAGGAACAGAGAGTACCAAACTGACACAATGACAAGCCGGAGCAGGGATTCACTGACAGACATGTGAAGGAGCAGCAGGTGTGCTCACACGGTGCACTGACAAACATATTACAGAGGATACAGGATGCAAGGCTTTGACACTACTTTAAAGAGAACTTTCCCTGAATACAAAATACCATGAGTCAGTCTGAGTCATGGTTTCACCTGGCAGAAACAGCTGGGCAAGCGTTACAGCTTTCATTTTGCACTGACATTGTGCTGTCATGCATATATAACCACTATGTTTTGAGGATTTCATACAGGCCTTTTTCACACAGTCCTTGGTTTGTCATTTGCATTTAAAACTCACAAGTTCTGCAAATCTTTGATGTGTGTCCTGAAAGAATTCAGCGTCCAATGTCAAAATATCTAGTGTGACCAAATGTCCCATAAGTCCCACACGAGTAACAAGATTTACAGGTTTATTGTGATATTTACACACTGGCTCCACTACCTTCAAATCACACGGACTTGGACATATAGTAAACACACAGACATCCTCTTTCACATGCACATGCAGACAAAACCATTCTCAGTAATAACACTGACACACCTAAACACATAGCACATTACAAACCTACACACACACACACACACACACACACACACACACACTGGAGGCCTCATTAGCAGTACAGGCATGCTGCAAACCAGCTGCTTTGACTCTTCTATAAATAATCTGCCGCATGTCTGCCCACAATGCTCTCAAACCTGAAAGAGTGCACATACTCATTTGAGCTTAATCACGAGGCAAAATTCAATGTAAACTATTTTTTCACATTATCAATACTTTAATTAATATTGTGTACAACTCTCTCTAAAAGCTATAGAGTAGAGACAAGAGGGTAAATCTGCAAAGTCATAATCGGTGGTTCAAATTTGGCAACTCATGACACTTGCAGCACTAAGGTATATGGTCATAGACTGTATACAGCATAAGAAGTGGACGTAGTCACCGTGACATCACCCATTGGTTTGTGGACTGCGATTTTGAAGCCTTCAGTTTGGCATTTTGGGAGCCACCATCTTGTTTTTTTGCAACCAGAAGTAATACGAGAGGGTGGAGCTAAGTAAAACCAAACGCTGAATAAGACATTTTTAGGCGACCAAAAAGGTTATAATTAACTTTCATGAACTGAAAACACACTATGAAAGGGTTGAAGTTGTAAGACAAAAACAACTCCCAGACCAGACAACGCCGTGGTAGCGACCTGTCAATCACAAGATAGCCACACCCTAAAGCATCCCCTGCTTTATGGTCTATCTGACTCTAAATGGGACCATAATTTACTAAATGAACATCATGCTGTATTGAAAAAGACTTGAAACTAGGGATTGAGACCATAAACTCATGTTTACAATGTTTACTGAGGTAATAAATCAGGTGAGAAGTAGGGTCATTTTCTCATAGACTTCCATACAATCAGACTGCTTTTTGCAACCAGAGGAGTCGCCCCCTGCTGGCTGTTAGAGAGAATGCAAGTTTAAGGCACTTCTGCATTGGCTTCACTTCTCAGACCCGGAGGTTGCCCACTGAGGTATGATGCAATAATATGACCATGCCCCCATAAAAGTAGACTTGTCACCGTAGATATATTAATGAAGTTGTCTGGCTGTTGACTGCTGAGCTGCTGAGGTACTGTTTTATGATAATGATCACTTACACAGCATCTTTTAGCCATTATGTATTAATGAACTAATCACTAAAAAGCAATAATTTACATTTGTAAATGACCACCGAATAAATTAATACATCTCAAACATGTTGTAAGTCATCAACAAACCATTAGCTAAAGATCAAATAGTTAACTAATGGTACTAATGTAACTGATCAATATTGTGATAATAATGTTATTTATATAGCGCATTTTAAAAGCAGTACTAATGTAACTGATCAATATTGTGATAATAATGTTATTTATATTGCGCATTTTAAAAGCAGTCTACAAAGTGCTTTGATAATAATCATGTGTTATTATTGAGTATGTTATCCAAAATTAATTTCTTAAACATCACAGGAAGGTAATGTTTTAGAGCTCAGTTTGTCATGGAACTTACAACATACTTTTTACTCATATATATTGTAATAACAAAAGCAAGCTGCTACAGACATTACTGCATATTATTAAAAGTGAATTAATAAGAAGATTTCATAGGTGCCATGCTAAAGCTGGCAGAAAGGGGGAGCTGCGATAAGGTAAAACGCTGAGGGAGAATGAAACAGAGGAAGAGGAAGTAAATTTAGGGAGGGTGTATGATTACATGTTGTGGTTACTGTACTACCAGAGCCTGTGCAAATACAAAGGACACAAAGAATGTAGCTGAAATGAGTCCAGACATCTTTAGAGAGCAGTCTGATTAGAGCTGTGGTTCTCAACATTTTTGTCTTGCAGCCCATGAACCTCACATCGCAGCAATGTGGGCATCAGGCAAATATTGAATATCAAAAAAATGTATCTCACATTTTAGGAAAATAATTATCTGTGATGGTGCAAAGTTCCTCTGCTGGCTTATCTATAAATTCCAAGAATAAAAAATCTAAGAATAGATTGACCTTTTTCTCAACAGCAACCATTCGCACATTATACAGTATGTACTGCACATGGGAACGTCTGCATATGAGTGTATTCAGAGACGAGGCTGACCAAGGACAATTAGATGGAGATTGAAAAACATAGTCTGGAAAAGAAGCCTGCCTGTCTTTGTAACAGAAAGATTGTTCTCATTTAAAAACAATACATATACATAGAGTATGACCCCCTGTCTGCGCTATCATGAAATACAACATACATAAAATACAAATACTCACACATGAATAGGACAATAGAATACAAATTGCATTCATATTCAAGCGTGGAGCTATGGGAACACTGGTTTTGGAAATCACCAGACATTTGACGTCTCTTTTGATGTCACCAACATCCCCAGCATCACGTTGTCTGGCCTGATGATGTAATGTTACAGCACTACATGTGGGTGGTTAACATTATTGTTGAAAATTGTCACGGATTGTGTGTAAACTACTGAATGGAGCCAGGGATCCAAACTCCTCTAAAACCTTTAAAACAATGCCATTCTTCGTTGTTATAGGTGATATTTTAAAAATTCTTATGACTGTATTTACTAGAATATCTTTTCTTAACATGATTTATTTTCCTTACAAAAGTCAGTGGGTCATTGTATAACAGCAGCAAAGAGGACATTGCTCTCTGTGGGTGCCTGTGGTTAACTGTGAAAAGTTCTGCAGTAAACTAAACACCCTTCCAGTAAAGGTTGAAGACGGAAGTTGGCTTTTGACGTCTTTAATTGACGCATTGTGAAACAGTTAATTGGACAACAAAATCAGTGATCGGGATTACAAATCAGAGAAATATGAGAGACCATAAACATGAGTTTGGGGTAAATTTGTTGAATTATCCCTCAAGTATCACCACTAAAATTAACTTCCCATAGGAAGTACAACATAGTAATTAATCTAGTAAGCTAAACATAAACACAGAGTCCACAAGAGTAAAAGTGGAAGCCCAATATTAATTAACATTTGCATAATAGTTAGCTTGGTTACAAACAAAATGAACAAATCAGCTATCACAAAACAGATATAATAGATATATAATAGAAATATTAAAGCACTATCACCCGAGAGGGAGTGCTATTATCTTCGGCAGTCTGCCTGCAGTCTCGTACCTACGGTCGAATCGCAAACGTGCTGATATTCAGTACAGCAGCACGACCTTGAGTGTTATATTGCTTTTGTACAACAGCTCTACAAGCACGTTTTATTTGTTATATGTTTCCATCTATTGTGCCATCAGTGAAATAAGAGTTTGCTGACAGTCGCTTTGGTGGCATGTGTGATTGAGACGAGTTAGCAGCTTAATCAGACAGTATATTGCTCCATCATTTCCTGCTCTCCATGGATGGTCTCCAGTAAATTCTAGTGAGCTTTCAGATCTGCAAGACAAACAAGTTTTTTTTTTAATATTTGTTATGTTCTGCGACTCATAAATCACACTTCACATCGTAGTCTCTGTATGTTTATATAATGCATAAGAATCAAGCCAATTTTGGGCCCGACCCCCCCCCTCCTGATGATCGGCAGCAAAGCCCTGATTTTTGGATGGTTGTAAAGATTATCTTTCCAGATAATCCTGTGGTGTGAGGTATGTTAAGAGAGTTTTTTTACATCCCCGATTGGCTCGGAAGTCCATCCTGGCAGCACAGATCTCAAATCGTAAATGTTAAACATTTTCAATATTTACAATCGGATATATTTGTTGTATGTGGGGTAACCTGAGGACAACCGATGACGCAGTCACGTGGGAAAGAACGATAGCCAATTGGGAACCAAGTAAGATGGACCTCAGAAATGGAGGACCAACTTGCAAGAATGCAAATGTTTATTCAATGTTTCTCCATGTCTCCATTCATCCATCCTTTGTGAATTTTCAGTACAAAGTAGTGCAAAAACTAACATGGCTAATTCTTCATGCCTGTCGTCCGCCATATTTGTTCACACTAAAGTCACGTTTGATCGCAAGAGATTTTGTGAGTTTTCCGTTTTTTTAGCTGTGACTCTTGTTGCTCATGAATGAATCTGTTGGTGTGTGTGCTGTTTTTGCCAAATCATTGCTCAGCACACTATAGGAACAAAACTGTTAAATTTAACATAACATGTTGTTATGTGTGGGGTCTTTCACATTTTCAACATCTGTTGTGTTGGCCGGCATCTCACCTATGCCCACATGATCTCCCTCGCCTCGAGTCCTGTATCAGACAGTTTCTAAATGGCAGTGGCTCTCAGGCTGTGGTTGGTGTAAGACGTGGCACACCCTGGGTAACATCTGTGACAGCTGGTTTCACTCCCAGGGGAACAGCAGTATACCAGAAGCTGTCTGTCGCAGCTGTTACTGAAGTATCCAGGCTTATTTCATTCCCTTCGTCCTCTTCTGACAACCATTCATAATTTAACTCAAATGTTATTTGTGCAAAGTTTGTTAGATAATGACCTTTAATGTAATTAACAGTTATTAGAACGTCTGTAAAGTGCAGTGATACATAATTAAAAATCCCAGTGCTGTTGTACTCTATATCATTACTCATGGAACTTCTCTTGTCCAATCAAATTATGTGGTTGGAACTGTTAAATAATATAATATAATATAATATAATATAATATAATATAAAATAATATAATATAATATAATATAATACAACATAATATAATATAATATAATATAATATAATGTAATGTAATATAATATAATATAATAAAATATAATTGAATATAATATAATTGAATACAATATAATATAATATAAAAAAAATCACCTACAGATAATGCTCCAACGAAGCATTTGGGGAGTCAATAAAATAATAACAATAAAATATACTTGTCAATATTTAATTGCTTGACCAGGTCTGACAAAAGGCTGGATGTAATGATGTCAAACTGCTATAGAACTGTGTCAGTAGTGGTTGCTACATGCCATTTTATCAGAGTGAGAAAGTGGAAACAGGTGAGCGGGAGGGCGGGGGAAGGTCAGGTGACTAGGACTGGAGGGAAAGGGGTTAAGGCCTTTGCACACAAAGTCCGTATTTCTGGGGGTGGTTGCAGCTAAACGCTTCTTGCTAATGTCATCCATCCATTAGCCCCGTTTTCGACCAGCGCTGTCCATTGCACCCACGTAATTCAGTTTTGTCTTGTATATGATTCTAATAATAAAATGCATTGGACTCGTTGGCAACGTTTTTTAGCAGATGACGGATTAAGAAAATGAATACAAAAAATACAGACTTGGTGTGCAAAGACCTTGGTAGCGCCCAAAATTCAAAACTATACATGCTATTTAGTACGCTAAAACAGTATATGAGATATTTTAGTAGGTCCGATACCTTAGTATGAAACCAATAGTAAAATATTACAGTATGCAAACGCTGGACACTGCGGCGGCATAAATATCTCACAATGCAATGCGGTAGTGAGGACAACAATTTCCCTTAGTTAGGCGTAATATATAGTTTAAATTAATTCAGATTTTGATTCTCACAAACCATCCTTTACAGCAGTGCAGATGAGCGAAAGTGGAAACAGGTGAGCAGGTGGATGAGGGAGTCAGGTGGGCAGTCTGAGGGCATCTGGTGGACAGGTAGAGAACAACAATGAACAAGTTTGGGGAGGTGGGAAAGTGGCTGGAGAGAGAATTTGTGAATGACTGAACAAGGGAGATGAATTCTAACTGTGTCAGTAGTGGTTGCTACTAGCAACAGGATGTTCAACTGCTGGTAACAGAGTAGTCTGTTTCCTTTCAGGCCAAAACAACTCTCAGTATTTTGTCAGCCAGCTTGCATCTCTTACAACCAGTTCACGTTTTTAATTTTCCAGCAACCTGCAGAAATCTTGTATCTCCACTATATTGCCTGTTTTCTGTTTACTGGATTCGTTGTAACCCGAGATTACACACCGATTCGGGAGGGATGCCACAACACTGAGATTCTGTTGGGATACGTTTGGTCATTTAGGTGTTTCGGTAACATAATAATGTTGTAATGTAATGTAATTATGTTTATAATAAAGTAATTTCAATACATTTTGAGGTAAATATTGGGGTAATTTGGCAGTAATTCCAAAGAAATTTCAAATACTTGCTAATTATCACCTAATTGACCTGTAAAATGAAGTGTTATTGATGTTTCTGATTTCAATATTTTGTTTTTTCTAGAGAGGCCTACAAGATTTCTGTTGGATGCTGCTGATTTAAATTCTGTTTGTGTCTCTTTTTTCCACGTCTCATCCATAAACATGGAAGAGAAGCAACAAGGTTAAGGGCAGAGCGGGCAGATGGACATTCCAGCGGGCAGGTCAGCATCATGGCCTGTTGAAACTGGCTACAGGGAGAGTCAGTGGAAACCGCTTACTTGATCAATACACACATCGAGTGAAAGAGTGCAAATGCTACTAGCTTTTGCTTTTTACAAAATATCAATAAAATATGCATTCCCAATGCTGGAGTTTATTTGGAATAATTATTCTACAGTAACACGCAAAATGTCAGGAAAAGTGGAGTAAGGGAGTATTTTGAGGGGGCAGGGGCTGTCAGCGATCAATCTTGAATGTCATGCATAGATGGTGAAAGAAATAAAGAAATAAAAACATAAATATGTCACTTGTGTGCTTGTTTTTCCACATCATACTTTACTCACTAAGCGTTTTCCTCGTCTGTTGACACCCATAAATACTTACAGTAAAGATAGAAAGCTAATTAAACAGAATAAAATCAGAGCTCCCTACAGCAGCATCTGTCAAGGGGCATGTCTGTTAGAGTTGACGTGACCGCGCTATCTCCCCACAGACGGCCGCTGCCACAGTACTCAGACAGTCCATCAGTTTGCCGACACTGACCATATCTCTCGGCCCCCATGTGACTCCTCAGTGTCATTGTTACAGAACCCACGGGTGGGCCTGCGAGTCCGTTTAAAAGCCCGATCGATGACGAGTCGCACTGTAGCGCCGGGCGATATGAAGGAGGCCTGAGCGCTCTCACCTTTTAACCCTGCCACAACATAATGCAAGCGTACAAGTTGGCAAGGGAGAGGAGGATAGAGAGAGAGAGAGAAAGAAACATCATATGAAAGGCCTGATGCAGGAATGACAGGTAGCAGATGGATAAAGGAGACCTTAGCCCTCCACTCATCTGCCAGCACAAACACTCCCTCCATCCATCACTCAGCTGGAGCACAAACGGCCGTGAGATAATGTGGAGACGTTGACGCCTCTCGGAGATGAATGATAGTGAAATGACAGAGTAGCAGGAAGAGAGGTCGAGGAGCGGAAAAGAGATAAATAGATAGATAACACTTAAACTTTTGGCCATCAGGGGGCAGGAATAAGCTGTAAAACCAACACTGACATATCATCACCTTATAAAGTTCATTTGGCAAACAGCTGCATATTTACACATCCAACATATGTCCAACATTTGCTCTCCTTTTAGCTCTGTTTTTTGGCTCCTGATGGTAATATCTGACTCTTTCACTTTAGCTAGTGCTGGTGTAGGTACAGTACAGTGAGTATCAAAGCTTTTTTTTACTGAAAACAATGAGCTGAAAGACACTAAAACGCTCCGTAGAGCCGAACGGTAGAGTCAGGTGATAATGTGTGGGTTCTTTAAGCATCACATATTACATATAGTCATTTTCCCCTATGGAAATATTGATATTGATTTCCCCAAATGTGTTGAATATTTTCAATAAGACACAAATGTTAGTTACTTTTCAAGTATCAATATGGAGCAGAGTATACCATACATCGAGAGAAACTGAACCCATACAAAAACAATGCAGTAAAAAAAAAGACATATCTAACAAAACAAACAAAAAAAACAAAAAAGCAAACCAACAACAAAAAAAATCACATGTTGGTCATCCAGTAATAATCAAAGACAAAAACAAAATGAATCCAAATGTACATTAAGGCAGTTAGATTACAGCCTTTTTAAGTGAAATAATATGTACTTTCATTTTAGCGTGCAAAGATTTGTAAAACTATTTTAGAATATATATAAGCTACTTTATAACAATATGAATAATATGAGTATTTACAATTCCCCAAATACAAATACATGCTTAATTAGCTCTTACAAGATAGATGAATAAATACGTTTTCATGCATTTTTTTTCCCAGAAAGAATTGAGTAATCCAAGTTAATTTTAGCCATAAAAAACATCTAAGAAGAAACATTGTTTCTTTGGGCTCATATTTGGCAAGTGAACATCTTTTCAACCTTTGTAAGAATGCAAAAATAGGTCTATCTGTTCACTTTCTAAATGTAGAAGTCAATATTTTGATTCCTCAATGGAAGTTCTCTAATTGACACTATCCGGCACTGCTTCCTCTCCATCACGCTACTTGACAATTCCAAATTGTGATTCTAATCACACCTATCTTGACAAGAACAAAAGCAGGTGGAAACCCGAGTGATTTCTGAGGAGCTCTCACAGGCGTCCTGGATTCATGGAATAAAGATCTTAATTCTTATTATAGTAAATCAACGCTGAGGAGGCTGACTGTGCTTAATTAAGGAGTCTGTGTTGGAGAGAAAAAAAATACAAATTGACATCCTCCAGAGTGTTTTGTCTGTCTCTCAGTAGAGACTAATCAACATAAACTGCAGAAAAGCAAGTAAACAGCTGCCAGAATATTACAGCAGTTCATTCAAAACTGTACACGGCTTTCTACTAATGAGGGAACATTCATGAATGGAAATGTGTACAATTTCAACTCTGAATTAGTCAGCGGGCTCTGTGTGCAAACAGAAAGAGCCAAGACTAAGACTAATAATACTGTATGGGGAGTGAAGTATAGAGGAAAACTTCTCATTGTTAGCAGACGCAGAAAAACAGAAAGACAGCGAGAAACACTGGAATAGAGTTTATTTCAGCGCAGTAGGAGTGATTCATACGTCTCCCTCTTAGCGTTAATGTGTCCACCCAGTCACAATAGATGACTTTCAGCAGAAAACCCTTGGAATAGCCATCCATTTAGATTTTTAACAAACCTCTCCACGGGCCCTAAAGGAGGGTTGGCTGGTGGAAAAGGCTGTGACACTGTGACTGGGTCAGTTTGTGCTGAAGCTGCAGTTACTACACACTAAAACCTTATTTATAGAGTAGAACAGTGTTTCCAGAATGGGTCACAGGTCTTTTACTGTATCTGCTATGTTTTTTGTTCAACATAATTTTCATAGATTTAGAAGATTTCTGGAGTTGCCAGGAGCATTCAGTTGTTCTTTTTGCATTTTAACTGTTCTTTATTGTGATAATATTGTTATTGTAGACAGAAACTGTCCAGTATACAGTGTATTATGTAAGAGATAATGCATGACAAGGTGTGCATTATCAGGAATTAATGGATAACGTGGAGGACAGAACCGTCTGTATCTAAAGCAGTCTTCATCAGACACATTTCCAATATAGTTTTGAGGAGTTTTGCCTATATGTTTCATGTTCATGGGCATATTGAATTAACATCTGCAGCTCATTCAGATGCAGTAACAGATGCTTTGTTGGTCTTTACTCATTAAAAATTTATTTGAAGTCGATAAATATAAAAAATGGGTATTTATATAAATTTACAAGTCAGTTTCAAGCTCTAGAGATGCAAGCTGCTCCTACAAAAACAGACCCAGCATGTAAAGACAGCATGGAGGAGAAAATACCTGTACATTTGTTTTTAAGGCGAGATATAAGGATGCAGATTTAGCTCATTGTTTTACAACTCTCAATTCCATAATTACCCATCCAGACAGGCTGAGAGTCTTCATCTTCTTTTGTATAAAACATCCCGTGGTCAGTTTTCTATCAGATTTCATGGCGCGGAATGAAAATGTCCATTTAATGGATTCCTCTGTGTCATTGTCTGTGTATAAAAAGAGACTTATTAATGCTCTGCTGACAAAAACATGTAATTTGGAAAACAATGATCACTCTTAAAACTGTAAAAATGGCAATTACTCCTGCTTCTTTGTATTTTTTTGTTTTGTTTGAATTTTACTCCTACACTTTACACTGTATATCTTTATATATGAAATGTTTTGAACACTAATATTTAAAATGTACTGGTGATTTTTGTCATGATAGTATTTTTACCTATTGTATGTCCTTTGGGTGTGTTTTTTATATAAGCCATTAAAAGTTTCTTCCACACTCTCACACGTATTTTTACAGTCCTTTAATGTGAATTGGATTTTATTGTCTTTTTATATGTGTAAAACAAATAACCATAAACAAACATAAATAGCCCTGTGTGAAAGATTCTGTTCACGCACTTGGTGGACATCGCCACACTAGGGTGAAATAGTGGCTGGATCATTGGGCATTATCCACATGGATGCGTCACGCTGGGAAATAAACCACATGAAACTATACTTTAATGACCCAAAAACAACATAATGCAGAATGACGTCAAAAGGAAGTTGGAACAAGTAGTCCTTTCATAAGATGTATGTCTCCCTTTATCTCTCCGTGTGAGAGGGGACAGTTGGTGGCAGCGGGGTTATGAAGGCAGCAGGATATATCCATGCCGTTTTTATAAGAATAATCCCCAGGAAGATTACACAGCATGTTTGAAAGATCATTTTAACAGGAGGGGAGATTATACGTTGAAACAAACCGTATCAGTTATAGCATTGTAAAACCGCTGGCTAAATCTCAAAGGACAGAGAGAAAATTAATTTCAGATGAGCTGTTTGGTTTACATCTGTGCACAGAGCTGCACGGCAGGAGCGGGATGGTGGAGACCGGATAGAAACCTCTGGGCCATGCACATCTGTATGACACTGCCTGCATAAGTTTGACTGAGAAATGTGGATCAAATGCTATACATCATGGGCCAACAGACTGGCAATATGCAAGCACTTGGTTGGAGATATACCACACACACACACACACACACCCTCGAGCCAAGTAATATGCATTTATATGACTGTCTGCATACACTCGGATATGCAGTTCAAATGTCACATCATAAAAAAGGAAGCCGCACACGCACATACCCATACTCTCACTTGCTCACATGCAACTCCACGTCATCACACACTGACTCACTGACACACTCATGCATAGGAGCCAGACTCCCAACACCCACAGGACTAAAGCTACAGGCCAAATGTGTTTAGTGACTCCTTTTACTCAGACGCCTTTCCGCGTGATATGGCGGCTAATGCGATATAATTAAGACTGCACGGCACAGACACGTTTCGAGGGCTGACACACAACTAGAGGGCAAAAAGTCCCTTTATTCCGAGTGCAGAGGGATGATGAGGGGGACCGAGGGAAAAGTGGATGCAGAGCAGCTAGGAATATGTTGTCGATGCAAATCAGCAGTGGAAGTGGGCACAAGTGTGGAGGGGGAGAGTAATGTATGGGAGCCTGAGTGCCTGCTTCACATAGATAAAGTAAAATGTCATAGTTAAAAACACAATTCAGCCGACCTCTTTTTTGCTTTGTGGAAACCTCATAACACCAAAATGGTATTGTGCCGCTCGGGAGACTCACTGGTTTCGGACTCCAGTTGATGCCAGAGCTTTTGACTGATTTGTCGATTAGTCGATTGACAGAAACTTAATCATCTACAGTTTTTAAAATTTGCTGTTTGCAGCTTACCAAATGTGGAGATTTTATACTTTTTTTCTTCTTTATATTATTACAAATATTGTACCTTTGTACTTTTTGTTGGTCCGCAATTTAAGGATGTCACTTTGCAGCACAATAAGGCGTATGAATTTCATGATAATGCGCAAGGCATTTAACGTGAAAAAAGAACCCTATTCATGCTTTTGGTGTGTCGTTTGTACACCATGTAGTCTGTGAAAGACTTTCAACCAGGAGTGTTTGAAACCGGTGTTTTGTTTTGTATGTTATGTTAATGACGTTTGTGACGTGTTTTCCGTACTTATGTTACGTTGTTTCCGTACGTATTTTTATGTGCTTTTTTCCTAAACCTAACAAAGTGGTTTTGTTGCATAAACCTAACTGAGGATTTTACCGTAGTTTTGTTGCGAATGACACGTGAAAAGCGGTGCACACATGGCTTTTGAAAAACCTAAAATGCGTCCTCGTGACACATGAAATGTCCTTGTAATGCTGTATCATTTATACGACTTCCTGTGAGATTAGGTTGCACTTTGGACTCTTGTAATATATATTCACAATTTTATGATCGACCATTACAGACGAATAAATAACAGAATTTATTACATTTAGATACAGCCAAATTTCTTATCTATTGGTCTGACTTCATGGCAGGTTGTTTTCAGCTTTAAATTATAATGTGGTGATAAATGTAACACTGGAGATACAAAGTTTCAGCTGCAAACAGACATGATGTAAACATTTCTTTAACTTTGTCAGTTGAATGTAGCCCACTTGGTGGCTTTGACCTTAGTTTGCTCGGCGTACAACTCTCGTTTTCAAAAATCATGAAGAATAGGAGGCAGTGCTGTGCAGAGAGAGATATGAGGTTGTACAGTACAAGTGCCCAAATAGAGATAAATATAAACCTGGGTGGTGCTGCTGTCATCTCTCCTTCATACTCCAAAGCCTCTCATCTGTGTTGGCAGCATGTTGAGGATCCCATCAAGGTACTCGTGACCTTCTTTGTCATCCACATCAGACTGCATAACATTCAGGAAATAGCATACAAAGTTCATCTCAGTTGGAGTTGTGTTTATTTTAAAACCTGCATCACAATCTTTTGGAGTGGTATCTCAAAAACTCCTGAACTGCATTTTAATATTTTTCCTTTATGCCTGCTTTCCACTTCTGCCAGAGTGGAGAGCCTTTGGGGGAAAAACATCTTTGAATCTCAAAAAAAAAAAAAGAAAAAGAATTTCTGTTTTGAAATACAATGCAAGCCTCACTAACTTTACATTTGAACAGTTTTAAAGACATGGAGAACTCATCAAATGAAGGACTCAGATACATGTAAACAAGGTGCACAAGAATTTTTATTTTTCTAGTTTATGGCTTTTCTAAGATTTACAATATTCAATACTGCCTTGCTACTATCTAAAACAGTATTGTGGATGCGGCCTGGTTTTCAAAAACTATTATACAATAACACATTCTGGTACATAGCCAAATTTAGCATAATATGTTGATGTATTAGAGGAATAATGTGTAACATTTAGGGGGGATATATTGACAGAAATGGAATAGGGATAATATTGATTTTTAGTGTATGTTTTCTTCAGTGGATAATCACCTGAAAATATGAATTGTTGTGTTTTTGTTACTTTAGAATGAACCGTTTATATCTACATACGGAGCGGGTCCTCTTCACGGAGCCGGCCGCCATGTTTCTACAGTAGCCCAGAATGGACAAACCAAACACTGGCTAAATGGGGCCAATTTGCGTTTTCATGTTTTCGCGTCGACCACCATAGTTCCCCTACATGCTTAGCACACAGGAGAAGTTCAGTTGGTTGCAACCTTAGCGCTAGCTGCCACCAAATCCTACACACTGCACGTTTAAGTCTGATCTTTTGAAATGTGGTTGCATTTAGCCATTTGGGGATATATCCCTTACAAAAAAAGTTCCTCAGAAATATTAAAAGACACGGTTGTGAAGTAGTCCTAATGGCGTAAATATCGATGGTGCAACCGGTGCAGCTGCACAGGGGCCCAGAAGCTGTCAGGGTCCCATGTGATGTAGGAAGGTGATTTTTTGCAGCTTTATTTGGCCGTTTCACGCAGTCTTCTTGAACACTGTTGTTAATGACTTTGCTGAGCACAAGACCCGTAGGATGAACTTTTAATGGATGCATACAGGCTTCTCTTTGTCATTATGGAGTCGGATTAGGGATTAAAATCTATGGCAATGTTGGAAAATGTGCACCTAATCTGTGTCCGTGACAACATTGGGCTGCTGAATCCAGGGCAGGCTGTTAAATTAGCGTTGATAAATTTGACGCTGCGGCTGCTGTCCGTGGTGCTGAATCTAATCAAAGGCCAGTTTGCAGGATAGGAGATGCATGGTGAGCCATAGCAATCGTCTGGAGTAGAATTGTGCAGGTATCTTGTAAGGATACATTCATTGCAACATATGTTAAAATCAACAAATGTATCACTTTTGTTAACTAATTGTTTGTGTACTGTACATGTCCAAGCTGATTTGGGTCTTACAATCATTACACCTATATATCAAAATAGTTCTTTTGTGGTTTCCTTAAAGAAAAGTCACATATGATTGTTCCAAAACTGACTCATATGTTGTCTGATCTGCTGACCCTAAGGTAAAGAGTTTAGTGAACTAAACTAACTTACTGACTTATAAACTAAAAGCGGATAAGAAACAGCCCAAATAAAGTTTGCATGAGTCTCTCAGCTCCAGGCTGTTAGATGAAAGCACTGGATGTTGCATGTCTAACTTTGGTGGAAAATTGTTTTTATTCATAAATATTGAGTGTACTGCCATGCATTAAATGATAACATATGCAAATTCAACAAAATTGTTATTCCTCCTTCAAGGTTTGGGTACGCAGACAGTCGCTATCTCCAAAAGCAAGACAGAGGAGAGGGTAGATGTAAATAAGTCCACAGTCCACTCAACCCAATATCTCTAGGCCACTCTGTCTCATCCTGTCTCTTTTCATTCTTACCCCTTCATCTCTTTCATTATTCCTTTACTCCACCATATCCATTCTCTAACTATAGCCACCCCCAATGACTTTTCCCCTTCTTTCCTCCATCTCCTCATTCAGTCCACCCCATCTGTCTTTTTGTCCTTCTACTCTTTCGATCACTCCCTAAATGTGTCTATCCCTTTTCAAGCAGCACACTTATCCTCCTATTGTGCATCTAACAGCCCATCTCCTGCATCCTCACATCAGTCTGCATCCGCCCATCCTTCCCTCCTCACCTGCATCTGTTATTCCACATGGCCCTATTATCATTTCAAAGAGGGAAAGAGCAGCCTTCCCTTGAAATAACAGGTGGATTTTAAATCAGGCTCCTCATGAACGGTCAACAAGGGGCTGGCTAGTTCATGATGAAAGATGCAACGGGAAAGGACAAAGGATGGTGCCAGCAAGCTCTCTGGTAAGTAAGTAAGTAATCAGTTCCACACATTCACAAAGAACAGAGATGTTACTTGAACAACCAGTGTTTTTTTCATAGGGCATTCGATGCTGCATTATTCTTAAGAAAAATAGTATACTGCACAAGTTGACAGTCTGCGATCATTTTCATGTTTTTATGCCACTTATTTTTTACCAGTTCTTGTTAAAAACTCCGCTGCAGCTATCTGGGGACAAATGTCAGCCTCTGCTGAACTCAAACTAATCATCACATTTAAGGCCATTGGTGTAGGTGGATTCACTTGTCCTGATTAGACCTCTTCTCTGTGCTTTCATAGCTCACCTGAGCAGACGGATAATCAGCCACAAGAATCCAAACACCTGTAGGTGATAGAGAGATGTTGTGCTGTGTGTGTGAAGAACCTGGAATGACAGGTTGTCTCGCTACATGTTGTAGTCTAGTTCAAGAAATTGAAACATGAATTATAATTAAGCACTCTCTGTTGGCAACTGAAGAATGTCATGGTCATACCTAACTGACTACATTTAAGGGAACCCAGATTGTTGCAAAATAACTAACAACTTATTGACTATCTAGAAAGTCAGTGACTCCGGGACTACTTTTTTTTTTTTTGCAGCCAACAGTCTAGTTGTTATTCATTAACCCATGCCCCCCAGAATGAACCCTTCAGGACAACATGGTTATGGTTAGGGTTATGGATATGGTCGCGGTGAGGAGAAACCAACACTGGTGATAGGAAACAGAAAATGAATAGCGGTCTCCCATTTTAAAGCCTGTGTACGCCCTCACAGGTGTTTTCAGTTATTCTGGCTGATTAGTCCTCTGCTCAGGTTGGAGGAGAGCCAGAGCTTTGAGGAAATTTATCAGGTCACTTCTTCGACCAATAAGAATGATAAAGGTGTAATTTGTCCCGCCTTAACAGGTGCAACAAAGCTAAGAGGAGACTCCAGACGATGTCACTTAATTAGTCTGTACACGCCCACCCAGTCCTGAGAAGAGGTCTAATCAGCCAGTATACAGTACATACTGTGTTCCTCGATAGTATGCAGTATGAAACAGTTAAAGTGATGTATTTTGCAGTATGCTAGACGAGGCTTTATCCTTTAAACCAGATCTTGCCATTTTTGGCCACTGTTGGTTTGATCATAGACTGTACTGTTCCAGCGCTTTGCATTGTGGGTTACAGTAGGCGAGGTAGAATGGTCCGATGCATACTGGAGAATTTTTTCAAATCAGTTTGACATCTAAGTATTTTTTTGGCATACTGTAGATTTTGCTTTTGTTTGTATACTGCATACTACATGCTACATTTTGGCAAAAAACGGTACGTACTATTATAGTATACGGTTTCTAATATAGCCATGACTAGTGTCTGCTGGGCTAATGAGGGAGAAGTCAAATAGCCACTAGAGGGCTTTGTCACTAGAATGTAAACAAATTTAATTTGGGGGCATTTGCTGAAACAACTGATTCTCTTGTGATTCACCAATATAATTCATGCTATAATAAAGAATAGATGCAGCTGTGGTCTTGTCTTAGGGAAGTGTTGAGTTTTCTGGCAGAAAAATACAGCCACAAATCACCTCATGTGAAACAGCACACAGTTCCTCCACATAATCATACACACACAAACACTAGTGGGTGTTTATTCACACACATAAATATATAAATTGATGACCCATAGTGACGACCCTGACAACTTCTGTGGCTGTGTATCCCTCTTGCTTTGTGCTCTGAGTCGGACTACTGCTCAAAGCATGGCAGTGTTCCCCAGGCACAAAGAGATGCATTAACAAGGACACAGATGTTAAACATATATGTCTGTTTGCAACCTAATCTTCCAAGATTTATATGGAGCAAATCTGCTTTAGTGACTTCCATTCAATGGTTCATTCAGCAGCAAGAGGAAAAGCTGTGGAGGTCACATTGGTGAATCTCTTTGTATGTTTATATGTGTGAAACACACACACACACACAAACACACATTTAGTGCACTTTTGGGGACATTACATTGACTTTTATTCATCTCCTGGAGACTTTCCCTAACCTTAACCATAACCTCTACTTGCCTAACCCTAACCAATGACCCCACAATGTTTTTTTTTTTATTAAATGGGAACACAGCTTTTGTTATACTCTACACATATAGAGTCAAGCTGACACATTTGCATCCGTGGCTTGTGTGACCCCCTTTTTCTCAGTAAATGATGGTGTTGATGTTGACAGCATGAGTGTGTGACTGGCATATGTAGTTGGGCCCTGAGGTTAGCATGATGGCCTTGTCCCTTGTCACATCTTTGTTGTCCCCCGCAGCATGCTGTTTGTATGTGTTCCCATATATATGAAATGCCCCAGTGTCATTCTTTATACAGCGGGGGAATGTGACTCCCCTCAGTACGCCTCAGAGAAGCAGCACAAAGTGTTCGGAGACATCGGGAGCATGCCATGACAGCAGGCTGAATTATAATAGCAGTGTGATGTCTTTTTCTGTTTTTTCATTTATTTGTTTCTGTTGACTTCACAGCATTGTGGGGACAAAAAGCATCTGTGTCAACCCCACAAACAGTCACTCACATACATATACATACACACTGCTGGGCCGGTATAGGTCGATGAGTAAACAAGATTGCGATCTTTGCATGTCACATCAGAGTGACAGCCACAAAGGACACGTCGGCACTGTCTGCACTCATCAACGACTGACATTTAACTGAGCCGCAGACGAATTGGGATGACCCTTAACGTCACACACACACACACACGCCACAACTTTTGCAGCCAATTACACACACACACATACACACACATATCCACTTTCCATCAATGACTTGTTTCACAAGACACTTCCACTCTTCCCTTCTTCAATACTTTCCACCTCTCTACCAATGTTTTGTTTTCTGGTGCCCAACTCTCCCCTCCCATGATAGGATGCATCCTCCCTTTCCTTCCTTTTACTTTTTTCTACATCCTACATAACGTAATTATCTGTGTATGTGTGTGTATTTGTGTGGCAGAAGAAGAAGAAAAGTGGCTGTGCCAACTTCCAAGCTCTCCCAGAGAAACCTCCACCATTGTTAGCTCGTTTGTGCTCTACTGTGTTGCAGGATGAAAAACGTGTTTCATCTAAAAATACCCGAACACTGAAATATCATGCCTCAGAAGCATATAGATCTGATACCAGAGTATACACATGCAAGCACATATAGAGTTTTATCTGTCTCCTAAACACAAAAACCAAGCAAGCTCACACTCAACCGTCCTACTCATGGGAATTTCTTCCCATTGTTAAACCTGCAGTAGGCAGAATATATCTGGCATCATTACGCAAAAAATCCATAATAACCTTTCAAGTGTTCTGACACTAGACTTCTGCACCTCCTCATGGTTCTCTTATCAGCTTTAAAAAATGTAGCGCGTGGCTGGAGACTTTGACCAATCACAGGTCATTTCAGAGAGAGAGAGAGCGTTCCTATTGGCTGTTCATTCAACGGAGGCAGCTGTCAATCAAGCGCAAACTCCGGTCAAATATTCAAACAAGGCAGATCAAATATGTATCAATATTCTGTTACTGTAATGCCTATTTCTCAATTCAAATGTTTTCAGGAACATCTTGTAATGTACTGTTTAGCTGTAAAATGAGAAAGTTTGTGACCCGGCAGCCATGTTTTCAGAAACATCTTATAGTGTAGCTTGGTATTTCCTCAACTGATCTCAACATGGTTGCTGGGTCACAAGCTTTTTTAATTTTACAGCTAAACAGTACACTACAAGATGTTTCTGGAAACATTTCAGGTGAGAAATAGGATATTGATTCATATTTGATCAACACTGCCTAGTTTGACCGTTTTACCTACTGCTGCTTTAAAACCTTTTCATATTATAGTATTGGTTCAGGTGGGTGGGACTATTTACGATTTACCCTTTAACTAAATTTGCAAAAAGTGACAACAATATGTCTCATAACCTCCTCATTGAAAACCAATAATGACAAAACTAACTATTTACTCCACCACAGAACATGGCAAGGACGCCCATTATGCCCATCTTTTTTGTAGTCTTTTTGCTATTAAAATCCCTTGCAATCAAAATCGCACTGAAGCTCAGGGAAATGTCCACAAAGTGCCCTTACATGCAGATGACTTCCCACTTTATGTCTTTGATTCTTTGTGCTTCATGTTCCCAAGTGTCTTCAGTGTGTTTTATTTTTCAGATTGAATGCTGTAATAAAATCACTAGAATTCAAGGATTTCTCAGAAGCTATTGGAAGCAATGGCTATTTCTAACTTTCACTATTATTTTTGGGCAGCCACTATTCATGTAGTGATCAACAGCTGCCTCCAGTAGAGAAAGTTCTGGGTGCAGTTCAGAAAAAAAATTCTATCAATGCCCCTTTGATAGATCGAAACCATCTTTTTCCAATATCACTGCAAGATTGTGCTTGAAATTTGGAAGATGGAATCTTTTAGGGATCAATTCATGGTGTTAAACAGTCATTTAATCCTGCCTACACACAGATGTTTACAGATTCAAAATTGAGCTCCAATTAACTTGGCTGAGGTCCCTCACTTACCAAGTAATGTTACTTTAAATTACATTCTTACTATTGACCCCCAAGACAAGGGTGCAGTAATTCAGATAAAATAATTGCATGTAATTATTGTCCTTTTTTCTTTTATTTATTGTCACTGGGAAGAAGAGAGCTCAAGCTAGATTATGACACATGGTACACTTAGATGATGTTAACGAGACTCTGACTTCTTTGCTTTTACTTTTCCAAGGAAGATCTTTCCAATCTTGATGAGAGCCCTATAGGTTACAGGTGCAAAAATCAAACAGGGGAACTTTTCCACATGATTTGGACTTCACATCTTGCACTGAACAGATGTCTGTTTTGGGACTTCTCTAAATCCATCTCCACTGCAGCAATATTTGAAGTAAAAGAAGTCAATGTTCCACAGTATAAATTAAATTCCTTTGCCTCTGCTTGTCTGATTGCCAGAAGGCTGATTGTACTAAAGTGGAAAGATGAAACGCCACCCTCCTACACTCAGTGGATAAGAGATCTGATGAGAGGACCAGATTCACTTTGAAGGGCTTTGCTGACAATTTTTATAAAAACTGACAACCATTCATCACCCGTATCTAGAATCTGTAGGTTGGATAGCTTTGTGTTATTTTGTTTAGATGTCGCTGAGTGCAGCAAAATACTCCTGACAATGGGAAATACAGTATATGATTGATCAAAACAGACATTCATGATAAATATGTAATGTGCAACATTAGATGAGATTATTATTCTTTTCTGTTTTTTCCACATTCTCTGCTTTCCCAAGAAAATAACAAGTGCAGTGTGTTATAGCATTGCGGAGAATCTAGACACCAAACATCAATTCATATTTTAATGTATACCAGCAGTAACAAAGACATAAACAACTTATCTATATATCTTATATAACAACGTATCTCAAAGCAATCCAATCATGTCATAGAAGACCGTGTTGCTACTGGCAAGCCACGTCAAACAGTAAAGGATATACTGTACTTATAATCTGTCAACGCAAATTAGCATTTTAATAAAGTTTTACATCTAAGGCAGATATTATAGTTGATAGATGTAGCTTTTTTTTTTATCTCCTCCTTGATTCATGTTGTATGTCTGCTTGTTTTTATAGCTTACATGGATCTCTGTCCCATTTAGTTCCACTGAGATCAAAGATTGCAGAAGTATAAGACCTGGCAGTGACAGTATAGCAACACATGTAGTCAGACGTTAAAGACATTTCAGGAGAGAGGAAGAGCAGGGAGACCAACAATTGCTGCTGCGGGATTTCTTTTATCCTTTAAAGTTACCTGAAAACCAATTGCAAAAGTTTTTATATCAGTAATATATAACATTTTCCTCTGAGCAGTTTAAGATCCCTTTGAACACAATAAATCAACCTGGACAGTGTAGTGGCACTAAAAAGGTGATACGCGGTAATGAAGTGATCTTTGCTGAGCTTTATGGAAAGTGATAAAAGATCAGTTATTTTGACCACCCTGTCGTCTTTTCTATGTAACAGAAATACCCAGAAATAGTTTTTCTCCATCTCCCTTTTGAATGTGTAAGAGTACAAAGGTTTTGCCACATATTTTATACATCTGTATGAATATGATGGAGAGATGGAGGAGAAATAAAGAGAAAGAGGCTCAGGGCGGAGCTGCAGAGTACCCTATATGATCCTTATTTGAAATGACATGACCACCACTGCTGTCTGATAGGATTGATTTTCTCTATCTCATTTTATTTTTCCATCTGCTCCAGCACTGGCCTCTCAGATATGTACGCGCCAGTGCAACGGGTCCATCTCTAACCTCAACAAGTCCTAAATCGGCTTATGCTTTGGCCAATCTCTGTGCATCGCAGCTCACAATCCTCTGTTTCTCGTTCCGTGTCAGACACACTACGGTCACTCTCTCTCTAATGCCTGTTCTTTGTCTTATATATTCAAATTCAAACACAATTTACTGGCAGGACTAAAACCAATATGTTGCCAAAACATTTGTAAGGAATAAACTGTTTGTGCTACAAACAATATTGAAAATGTATACATCCAAGGCATTATCAAGTCATGCTTAAAGGGCCAGTCTCTCACTGACCTTCAGTAGTATCGTTGCACCCGATTCCACTATTATCAGGACATTAAATAGGCGTTATCAGTCGCTATAAGCACAATAGATGTGGGTCATTAAAGCTGCAGTGGGTAGAATAAGAATTGCATGGGACCGGTAATCTGAAAAAAAATCATGTGCCTCTGTGTCTTCCGGTGCGAACTCCGACCAAACGATCAAACTAGGCAGTGCTGATCAAATATGAATTAATATTCTGTGATATTCTGTTACTGTAATGCCTATTTCTCGATTCAAATGTTTTCAGAAACATCTTGTAGTGTACTGTTTAGCTGTAAAATGAGAAAGTTTGTGACCCGGCAGCCATGTTAAGATCAGTTGAGGAAATACCAAGCACCGCCCACCAGCCGGAGCACAGCCAATAGGCAACAAAGAGGACTGTTGTATAGAAACCAAATGTGTCTTCTTTGGTTGTGCTAAAGTTGCTCTCCTAACTTGCATTGGCTTCTCTAACATAATATAAACTAAACCCACAATTTACCACCATGACACGACCATTTCCACGGACAGATAGCGTCAGGGCTTTTCCTTCCAAGTGAGTGTGACACTGAAATGATATGCAGTGTGTGGGCTTAGACATAGGGTGGTGGGCCTGGAACTGCACATAAACCCAAATGTTTGCTCTTGCCCGTTGGGGGATTTGACTGAAACGCTCGGGGAGATTCAGCAGATTTGATAGAAGAGGGAGTTTAAGCACACAGACTTTGGTGTGAAATGCCTGCTGCTTAGCCCTCGGAAGGCAGCTGGAAACCAAAAAATTAAAACAGCCTCCGCTGCTGCATATGCAGTTTGGTTGTGCAACAGAGAGAAACATGGAGGTTTAGAGAGAGAGGAGAGAGGGATGAAGATGTTTTGCAGAATCAAAGAGAATCAAAGAGTGAAAAGCGTTTTAAACATCTTATTTTCCTGCTCTTTCTTCTGTGGTAGATTTCGTTAAGATGCCTTTCAAATTGTCCATGAAACACGGTTTCTGCTAATATTTCCATTTCCATTAATGCTGGTATGTAAAGTGAACACTTGATCATGCAGATAAACTGTATGCTCAGTAATATCATGAGACAATTTACATGTCACCGGTTAGTGTCCTAATAATCACACACTGGAGCTAGTTCCTCACTTATAAGCGGTGCTTCACTTTCACTGGATGTGACTCTCATCCAGGTTATTATTAATTATGCTAATTCAGATTTTCTACTTGACAACAGTCACCAGTGCAGACTCAGTGTGTTGTAATCCGGCCCGGGGCTGCAGCTGTATGGAATCTGCTCTATTGTCATAAAGACAGATGAGGAGGACGGTGGCCACGGAGCACATCGTGTTGTTCCTCTGATTAAGATGTTTGCTCGCAGCAGCACGCTCCCAACAAACTACTGCGAGCACTGCTACAACAATCAATGTTTACTCACGCTCAAGTGAATTATTAGGCTTTTGGACTTGTTAGATTGCATTGATAAAATCCAGCGTTCCGTAGGCACGTCTTATCCTCGATAATGCGTTCGCCGCTGAAGAGGCAACGCACTGTTGTCTCTGTGTCGCCCTCTCTATCTTCTCCTTTTCCTTTGACCATTTAAAGAAGCAGATGCGCACTTGGACATATTGTGATGAATAATTTATTCATGTTTATGATATTAAACCATAGGATGTTATAAGGAAACATTAAGTATGCATGATGCTTAACCCTCTAAGCTCTGAGGGTTTAGGCCTGCAGAAGCCTGCGTTTACATGCTATCGCAGTGAGTACGATATCACACAAACTTCAGTCAAAATGTTTTTTTTTTCTGAAAATGCTTAATTATTTTGATTTTAAGCCTGAGGGTGACATTGCGAGTATTAGTTTTATATGACATTTTTAATATATTTTTTTTAATATAAATTCTCTGCATTTAGCTTCAAGCTTCAAGAGTGGGTTATACTTATTGATATCCAGTGGGTGAAGACAATATTAGGATAATCTCTTTCTGTAACACAATGCAATTAAACCACAAGACAAACTACTCCCCCTAACATGACCAAAAGGTGGATCTCAAACAAACTAAACATTATAACCTTGATGAAGGTGGGATTTAATGCAGGAGTTTTGTATTAGACTGCTTTACTTTATGTATGTTACTGAAGACGATTGTGATTTTGTGATTGGTCAACATGTAAATGATGATGAATATGATGGAAGAGAAAGGCAAGAAAAGTTTTACAATCGTATCATATCGTATTGTATCCAAATTTATTTATAAAGCACTTTTAAAAACAACAAAAGTTGACCAAAGTGCTGTACAATTAAACATAAAAAAACATAAAAACAACACAATAAAACACTAAGACCAATTTAAAACCAACAGGACATTAAAATAATAAAAGCGTTATCGTATCGTATCGTATCGTATCGTATCGTATTGTAAAACTTTTCTTGCCTTTTGCTCTAACCCAGACCATTAAGGAAGAACCAGAGCACTGGTTTAAAGGAACACTTTAGATTTTACACATTCAGGGGGACTACAACTTACACTACAGGCTGTTCTCATACACCGTTCATAGCTATACCTATGAAAAGTAATGCACTGTAATTTGTATATATCCCACAAAATCAATTTGTATGTAATCCATGTAATCGTGAACTAGGAAGTATAAAGAGCGACAAACACTGCATAGGGAGGAGGTCGGAGTGAATGGGTGGGTCAAAAAACACCAGAATTAAACTTAACTGAGTAGTTTTGTTGCCTAAACCTAACTGTGCATGCATGTAACAAACGGGAATTGACACATTACTGGACATTCGCAGGAAAACGCACAAAAAATGAGGAATAACTTTTTGTAAGATACCATACGAACAGCTGTATGAGGATACGTTATACAGTAGCGTGTTAAAGTGTAGTTGCACAATGTCTTCTATGGCTCTGGAGAAGCTTTGTCAAGTCTAAGAAAATAACCTTGGGCTTGAACACTGCATACACATTTTTACATGCGATACAAATTGTGAAGCGTGGAATTTGAATGAGACAATGAGATTTAAGGAGGAGATGCTATTGGTTGTATTTGGAAAATGACCCATACTTGGGTAAGGAGTGAGAAGAGGATGTAAAAGACAAAAGGAGGAGAAAAAGAATGACACAGAGGTAGAAGACAGGAGGTGGAGAAAGACTGAAAGACACTGAGAGGGAGCCCAACACCGAGGGAAAGACGGACAGAGACAAATAGAGAGGTGTGATTAAATGCCCGAGAGCCAGGAGAGTATATCCATTCCACTTGTCACCAGACAGTCACACCGTTCTGGCCAATGAGAAACCAACACATGCTAATTGCCAGTTAGGGAGCCTGTCAGTCATCTGGAAATGCCGCCTGAACCTAATTAGCATAATTTCCCATATACACCCTGCCAGCCGACGCTGGATAACACTCAGCGGCCAAAGTGGAGGTTGAGTTTTTCGTTGTCACATTTGACTTTGTTGGACAGCGATTACCCTCCAATCCCAATTTCCCCGTTCGAAATATTCTCATCTTCTTGTGTCTCGTTTGCATTCGTGCACGCATGAGTGAAAAAGCATGTGTGTGTGTGTATGTGTGTGTCAGTGTGTGTCAAAGTGTAAACCCCGGTGACTAGTGGCTGGTAATTGAGAGGAGGGGGCTAATAACAATGGTGTCAGACAGGCCTGAGTGGACTCCATTATTAGTGCCGTGTTACACTGGCTAAATGCTGGGAAAACGCACACACACACATACACACACACACATACACACACACACGCACGCCCCTCATCATCATACAAATCTTAGGTTGTTGCTGTAGAAGGTAGTGAAGGAAAGATGAAAGAAGGAGGAAGCAGAGGAGGAAGTGAACAAACCTAGTGAACAAATTGACTCTGGGCGTGTGTGTGTGTGTGTGTGTGTGTGTGTGTGTGTGTGTGTGTGTGCATATGTTTTTTAATTATGCTGTCGTCTGAGTGTGTGACAGATGCCTGCAGATGCAAATGTGCCCTACCCTATTTTTCTGATTTGACAACTGCAACAAAAGCATCTGCCCCCACAGCTCCCTGTCTGCCTATCAAATAATGTCATCTCATTCTTCCCTCGTGACCTCCAAACTGCAAAATCACTGTCACCCCCACCATAACAAATGTTTATTTAAACATCTAACTGAGATGGGTGCACCCTCATAAAATAAAGTAGAATGAACCAATCTAAAACTAAATTGGACTTGGGGTGGGAGGGGATGAGGCAGAGCCATAAACACATTCACAGCTAACTGGTCAAATTAAAAATTTTTTTTTTTGTGCAGGCCTCCAGTCAAATTAGCATTTAAAACACACACACGCACATGCACGCGCATGCACGCACGCACAGAGGAGGAGGAGAGAGAAATTTGTATGACCAGTGTCTCTATTATCTCTATTTTTATAATTGATATGTGGGGGTGACTGTGGTGGTATAACAGGTTGTTCATTAACGCTAAGTTGGTGGACTCCTACAACAAACCCCAGTTGCTCCTGATAGTTAGGGCAGCGTCTTCCATGATATGCATCTGTCATCATCAAGAGTCAAATTGTACACCTCTTTGGATAAAAGCACCATAAAAACGCACTTCATTTAGTTGTCTGCTTTTCCTTTTTTTTGGCTGGACCACAGAGGGGCCAGCCCTACGAACGCAAAAGTCTGTCACTGAGTGAGTGACTGAGTGATGAAGTTCTTTGGAATTACTGCCAAATAAATACCCCAATATTTACCAAAAAACAATCAAAAATTATTTTGTTTGGCTGTCTTGACTTGGGACTTGACTCTGGACTTTTATTATTATTATTTTAAATCTAAACATTATTCATTAAGCAGTAAAAAATAGCTTGTAATTTATTTAATACATTTCCAGGAAAAGAATACAAAGTTAATTGATATGCTTTATTTCCATGTCTGCTGGTAAATAGATAATAATTAGCAAACAACTTATTTGAAATGTCTTAAAAAACTCCCTGAATCATTACATTAGCTACCAGGTTACATTTGTGTTGACAATAAGTCACACAATGGTGAGATTTGTGCCTGATCAGAAGTGTCTTCAAGTTTTCCACCTCCGATGAAGAGCAGTGCACAGCCGCCTCTCAAACCTAAGGGCCCTATTTTAATGATTATATGCTAATTTAGCATATAATTATTAAATTATGTTTATAATGAAGTAATTGTCAATACATTTTGAGGTAAATATTGGGTTCATTTGGCAGTAATTCCAAAGAAATGTCAAATAGGTTACTTACGAATTATCAACTAATTACCATGAAATTTGCGGACCTGTAAAATGAAGTGTTACCTAAGTCATTTTGTACTATGCCTTTGGCAGGAGTGGTAGATGGAGTCAGCTGAAGAGATAGAGTGGGAGAAACCCCTACAGTAAGTCTGTCAGCACCAAAAAAAGGATATAAATATGTAAATTGTGCAGATAAAATATGAGTACATCGAAGGCTTCCACTGGAAGTACAGCCATTACCAGGCAACAACTGTTGCAATACAAGAGTGACAGCACGCTGGACATAAATGTCCCGGGGGTTGTAAGAGAGTCAGGACTTTGTCTCATAGATCACAGTCAGAGGCAATCTCACACTCAGCACTAAAATAATAGCTTTGTTGAAAACGACAGATTTTTATTTCCTTTCCCAGAAACTCCGCTTTTGTTATTTGTCTGTGAGCCTTGTTTGAGACTTTGAGGAGTGTATTCTACATGTATTTGGACTTTGTGTGTGTGTGTGTTTGTGTGTGTGTAAGAGAGAGAGCGTGTGTGTTAGATCATGCCTGCAGGGGTGCTGTGTTGAACATGACATACCACTGAAGTGGAAAATGAGTCACCTTGTAGAAACATGCAGCGCGGTACACAGAGTCATGGATGTTCCTGCAACTTTCAGTCTTTCATGCACTGCCTTCACTCTCCCTCTTTTTCACACATACACAAACGCAGACATGCAAATACATTACAAATTTACCTTCCTCTCTTTTTTCCTCATCCCTCCCTCTTGTCCCCTTATTTGCCATCTCTCTCTCCATTCTCTGCTTCCTGACATATGAAATCTATGTATAATAACAATTCATGCAGAAGGCACATTTGTATTGGAACAAAACAAATCCAGGTTAATTATAATTATTACATTATTACATTATTACAATTACAATTATTACATAACTCATGGACCAATATGTCCAATGTATCCTCACTCAACCGTTTGTATGATATCTTAGGAAAAGTTATTCCTCATTTTTTGTGCATTTTCTTACAATATGTCCAGCGACACGTTACGCATGTGTAAATTTCCTCTCCAATCTTTTCAAAATAAAATCCCATCTTCACAGGAAACAACCTGCATAGGTTTAAGCAACAACTACAACTACTTAGTTAGGTTTAGGAAAAGATCGTGACTTTTGGTTTCACATGAGACAAGAACAGCTCCTGGGCGAAAGTCCGGTGTTTTTTTGCCTCGCCCATCAACCCAGACCTCTTGCCTACGCGTCGTTTGTCGCTCTTTATACTTCCTGGTTCACAATTACGTGTATTAGATACAAATTGATTTTGTGGTATATATATAAATTACAGTGCATTACTTTTTGTAGGTATAGCTACGAACGGTGTATGAGAACAGCCTGACGTCTGCTGTGAGAAAGGCCTATTATTGTCAGTCAATGTTGAAAACAGTTTGATTTTACATTCAAAAAACACCCCCAAAAAACAGACAATATACAAACAATATATCCTTACAGTATAATCTATAGTATACTTAGAGTATAAATATAATTACAGTATAATTATGTTCTCTTAAAGACCCTGAAAACTTAGCATTAAATCACACTTTACAATGAATAGTTATGACTAAAATAGGTAACGATCAAAGATAAAGTTAGGTATTGTTTATTGGAGTTTAACTCTCAGCCAATGAGCTTCATCAGGACTGTGAAGGTGCGGTTTGATCAGATTTAATCAACAGTGACCAAACGCAACCCACAAAATGTCAGATTCAAATTTAACTAAGTTCTGATTGAAATAACCAACACAGTTTCTCTTCATGTAGGACCCCAGTGCTCAGAGTAAGAATGTGATGTAGAAAATAGGTTTTCAGGCCCTTTGAAAATGTGTCGTCTGCAAACCCAAACCGGGATAATCCCAATTAAACCACTGTGGTTAGTTTTCTCAGACTTAAGAAAGCTTCTTCCAGAGCCACAGAGGACATAATACTATGTAGTACTCTCTGTGATTAAACCAGTAAGCTGATCCTGATATGAAAAAGTAGGGGAATTTCCCATTCATATGATATTTAACTGAATTACCAGTATTCAATATGATACAATCACAATCCATTTAGAGGGATATATTATGACTTACGGTATTATTTTATCCACACCAGCAGCTGCTGTATTACCATAGTCTTATCCCCATCTGTGCCTCTCTAACCCATCATGACACATCTCTACTCCATGCATCTGTAATTATCCTCCACTCTGTCCTCCACCATTCCTCATTTCATCCGTACCCGGTTGTTTCCTTCTGTTCCCGTCTTTCTAAAGGTATTTATGAGTGGACTGCAATTCTTGTCTTATCCATATTTCAGCAGCGCCAACTTGTCCAAGTTATTAGCGAGCCATTACAGCCTCCTCCTCGAGCAGCTCAACCACCAGCCGCAGCCTCGAGCCCCTTCATCTCTCCATTCTTATCATTTTCTCTCCCTGTGGATTTCCACTGCTCCGCTACTCTCTCAGTTTTATAGCTCTTGCCTTAATTTCATTGCTTTTTGTTCTCTTTTTTCCATTGCGCATTAAAGATGAAACAGAAAGCCTGCGATGGGATCAAGACTATATATCAGTTGGTCCAATATCTCTGCTGAGGCAACATTAGCACATGAATACATCCTTTCACATGCACATGTAACACGAACACACTCTTAGTTGTACATGTATGCACAGTTTCACACACAGTATCAAACAGTATACAAAAGAAAAATCATGCATGTTTGAGTAACACTTCAGTTGAAGCCTCCCTATTTAGTATTTATAAGCTGTAAATAAATAATAAAAAATAAATTGAATGGTTTATAACAGTGTATAGGGAAGCAAATATAGGTGTTTATGAATATATTTGTCAACTAATCTGTATCTGCTATGAACAGTTAAAGGGACTGTTTGTAACTTTGTAAGCGTATAAATGTAGCGGGTCGGCACACATGCGCGCTCGCGTATGCCGGGAGCCTCGTCTCCTCTGCCTGCTCGCCTTCACTCAGACAGAGCGCGCGCGTTCTCGCGTAGTCTCTCCACCTCTAGACGTGAACGCGCGCTCACTACACACTGCAGGAGAGTTAGTTTAGCTCTGAGAATATCTAGTGAATGTTCAGTGGACGTTTGTGCAGAAATAAATGCTGCAGCTCCTCCAGAGAGAAACATTACCGTCTCCCTCCTGCGCCCGCAGGGAGACACCGGGTGCCGGTGTCACGGTTCACGTTTCTCTCTGCGGAGGCTCGTCACTTCACAAGAAACGGAAAACCTCTGTTGGTGCGCGCTGTGTCAGTGAATGCAAGCAGGCAGCGGAGGAGAGGCTCCGGTTGCCGGTGTCTCCCTGCGGGTGCAGGAGGGTGAGGCAGGAAAAGCCAACACTAGGATCAGATCTAAATCATGTTCATGGAGAGACCTTGGTCTGGTCAGCTAACATTACTGCCAAGCAGCTGAAATATAGAGTGATATTGTGGTTTTAGCTGACGTGTGTCGCCTCACTGTTTTGAGCGATGCTCGTTCAGGTATATTTAGAGCGAGCAAGCGCGAGCCCGATGCTGACTTTCATTGATTTCACGGCCACAGGTGTCGCTGTTAAGAAGCAATTCTGAAAGTTACAAATAGTCCCTTTAATGAACGATTACTAGATGTAATCATATAAAATGACATACTGTGTATAAATGAAATATGAAGTGTTTGTTGATGAGAATAATATTTATGAATGCCATTTTTATTTATGTATAAATGTCATCAACTGATGAAGGCCACAAGATGCAGCTGAAAGCTCAGGGAGACAAGAAAATGAACTTTGAGTAAAGAATACTGTTTTTCTATTTCAGAGGTCAAGAATAAATATTATTTATTTATTTATTAATATTATTTAACACAATATTATTGAACTCATTCATAAACCAGCCTGTGAATGATTTGTGCACGTGTATAAACAGTTAATAAATGTTTTATAACACTCCGTAAGGATTTGTTTATGTGTGCTGGTTCATATATCATTCAATAGGATCACAGCTATCTTGTGTTATCAATAATCCATGAAATGTTAATGCACCAGTTATGGCGGCTTCAAAAAGAGGAGTTATATTTGTTGGCAAATGCATTAAAGAGGACCTATTATGCTTATTTTCAGGTGCATATTTGTATTTTGGGTTTCTACTAGAACATGTTTACATGATTTAATGTTCAAAAACGCTTTATTGTCCTCTGCTTTAGCTCCGCTCTAACTAACTTTGTTTGAGGACGTGCCAAACTAGCTGCTAGGCAGGTATTATGCAAATGTGTTACTTGGTGACATCATCACGTTACAGAAGAAAAGGCGTGACTTCAAGCAAGGCGTTTCAGGCAGTTGAGGAGCAGTGTTTCTGTATATATAACTGTATAACACACTAAAGAAAGGGGAAAAGCACTAAAACATAATAGGTCCTCTTTAATAAACACCTTAAATTTATGTAAAACAACATTATAGTGTGCTATAACTAAAATAATAATATTTAAATGTTTAAATACTGCTTATACTGTTGATCCTAAATAGGGGGGTTAAAGTAAAGCATTGTAGCATCGTAGCTTCCCTGGCCCCTTTGTCCATTGGCATCATCTTGATGATGAAGGAGTGTTAACAGTCAGTAGGATTACACTCCTGCACACACACATACACACAAACTGACATACCCTGTCACTTCTAATAGCCAGCCGTGTCTCTCCTGATGAGGAGTGGCCCACCCTTCCTGCTGTGTTCCTGATAGAATAAGCCACATCTATCAACTATAATATCTCCCTCAACAGAGCTGTAGAACTTTATTTAAATGCTAATGTCTGTATGACAGATTAGCAGACGTACACAGGTGCAATACGTTCTCCACTGTTTGACTTGGCTCACAGCGGGGATATTTCAATCAGTAGATTCACTCTGCGGCGGCAGCTCGGCCGTCTGTCTGCGGCTTCATTTGAATAAAATGACTTCAAATCTGTTGTGTGACGATCTATTACTGCTTGTGGGAGCATTTCATTTAACCCCTCCTTTCTTTGAGGAGGTCAGAGTTCAGGTTCTGCTACAGAATCGCAAGAATTCAGTGTCTCAACTTGAATACAGAGAGTCAGTTTATTATCTACATAAATGCACCTGCATGGCACCGTTATTCCATCGTTAAGCGCCAAAACTGAGCAGGATTAGTCTTTATTATAACTAAATACAGAATTAAGTGATGAATAAGTGATAAATCTGCCTCTCCTGGTTGAAATAACTGATAGGGACATGTATGTAAAGGCATCCTAATGATCTCTTTAAGTGAGACTGAGCAAGTTAAGAATATAAATCCAGCATCAAAAACCGATAACAAACAAAGAGCGTTTGATCTCTCCTCATGATTGAAGTGCTCACTCCTAAGGCAGTTTAAGAGTCTTGAAAGATCGATAAAGCTCACCTCAACTACTTCAAACATTATGAAATCATGATGAAATTATTATTTTCTCTTTATTTGCCAGAATCTGGATCATCCCACATGATCCCACACTTAGCAAGAGAGTTTGATGTCTTTGAAACCAGAGCCCATCAAAGGCCCCCATGCAGCTGCCGAGCCCAGCACCCCAGGTGAGGGTTCTTCTGCCAGGCGGGGTGCACTGAAGCCTGGAGAGGAGGGCAGGAGTGAGAGTGGTGAAAGCAATGGTTCAGTGGCTGTTAGCAAGTGCATTGCTATTCCTCTGTCAGTGCCTTCATCTAATGATGCAACCCTATATCACACCAAAGTTTGTAATAGACGCACCTGTACACCAGAGGATAGCGTGTCAGTGTCACGTTTTGCCTCGCTGAGGCGTGATGCGGCATTACAAGTGTGTATAAAGGTGCAGTATGAGCAGGGGGCAACAAAACCACTCACTTAGGTTTAGGAAAAACATCAGGATTGGCCTTAAAATAAGTACATAAACTAAGTACAATGCGTATGGAAACAGCAAGTTCAGAAAACACTTCACAAACGGCAGTCACTAAAAACACGTCACATATCACTAACGTGACTTTACTAAACAAAACACCGGTCTCCTGGTTGAAAGTCCTGTGTTTGTTGGACCCATCCACTTCTCCTCCTGCCCACAACAAGCAGTCTTAGCTCTGAGTGTAGTGTATTTACGCAACTGCATTTACATTGCAGTCAGTACAGACTACATCATGGCGTACAAATGACACGCGACAAAGCAAGTACAGCGTTCTTATTGCATGCTTTTGCCTTGCTCATTTTCATGTCATTCATACGCCCTTTTTCGTGCGACCAGGCTGGACGATGTTCACATGTGTGCTGCTTGTACACAATTGCCTCCTGTTTACTGTTTTAGTTGAGTTTTCCAGATGTGCGATCAGATGTCTCAAGTCACTTGGTTAGACGGGTGCCTGCCCTTCTATACAATTTATACGGGTATGTACTTGGGCTAATGAAATATTACCTGGAATGTGCATCCATTTAGAACAAAGCCGTCAATACATATTTCATAAATCAGATGTACAGGTCCTCTTGTTTGTCTCATTTACCTGGTAAAACATCTTTGCTAGGTGCCCCATTTAGTATTGAGAGACTGTCCTACCAAGAAAAATGACACAATTAGTTGCTTCAGCAAGTCCCCCAAATCGACATATGTTTAAATTCAAGAGATTAAGCCCTGAAGCGGTCATAGTACGTATGACGGGAGTACTAAACATTACACTACAAGATGTTTCTGAAAACATTTGAGGTGAGAAATAGGCATTAGAGTAACAGAATATTGATTCATATTTGATCAGCGCTGCCTAGTTTGACTGTTTGGAGTTCGCTAGTAATTGAGAGCCGCTCAGAGACGGCAGGCTCCAGATCAGCTCTGATTGGTTGTTTTCCTCCTGTCTGTGAAATCTTGCAGATGCCATTAGGAGCACCGTAGGACACCGGAGGACACAGAGGTACATGATTTTTTTCAGATTACCTTTCTCATGCACTACTGTCAGGATATAGTAACTGTTTTATAAAAATTACTTTTTCTACCTACTGCTGCTTTAAACACCAGACATAACATCTCTTGACAAAGAAAGGGACTCAAGATTATGATGTAAAGAGCATCTTTAGACTGAAATGATACAGTGGCTCTCTTTATGCATAGTGGGAGTGCAGTGTTGGTTTGGTTCAGTTGACATCCATCATATTTACGACTTCATTGCTCTTTTGAAGTTGGAGGAATTCTAGCGGCTCCGGATGATTCTCGTCTGTCGTTGTTTTCAAAGTAAAAAACTGTGATGTCCAATCTTACACTGTATTCATTCCATTTCTTCACACCCTCTCCTGCTCACACACTGAAGCCAGGATACACTTTGTTTTTCAACTGTCAAAAGAAAGATGTTGGCGTGTGTGTGTGTGTGTGTGTGTGTGTGTGTTTGTAAATGAACGGCTTATAGTTTTCATTTTTTCAGTGCCTCCTTCTCTCTCTCTCTATCTCTTACTGACTCTTCCATATGGAGGACGGTATGGCATCATTATCCAGGGGGAGGCAGCCAACCAGTCAGAGAAATCAACAATTAGGACGCAATAAAGTGGAAACGAATATTTCTGTATGCTAATATGTTTTCCAGCAGCCACAGTTAGATGCCGATTAGGCTGCGCTCCCCCCCCCCCAACACCCAAAAATATCACTATATTATTATTATTATTTCTTCCATTTATGTTGAACTCCATTTATTCATTCCGTTTCTAGGGGCCATGGTAGGGGGGCTATAGCGCCTTTGGTGGGCTTTGAAAACAAAAAGTGACGGACGAGGAAAGAAAGCTAATTTGATTCATGAGTAGATTTAATGGAAGAAACAGCGAAGCGTGAGAGCATCTATAATGTACCCCCAGCGACTGTTCTCCATACATTCTCCCCAGCTGTCACAGGCAGTCAGCAGAGAGCAGAGACGAGAAGATATTATACTTTACAATCTGAGAGGAGCAGCGAAGGCAGACGCTAAAATAGTGCAGCTTGTGCAGAGAAACCTCCACCTCTGCCTGCCTCCAACGCACGGCTCACGATCAAACACACGGCTCACAATTAGCTTTCACTCATCTGCACAGCCTCCCTGTCTTCCCACTACCTGCTTTCTTGCTTGTCAAAAGCAATTTAAAGCCAAATGTCAATTAATATTCTCTAATAAGTCGCTGAAGACAGTTTCAGAAGAGAGAGATATATGAAGGCCATCTGTTTGTGAACGACTTGGATGTTTTGGACCGTGTTTTCTGGTTTTTAAAGCCTGCAGAGCCGTGATTATCTTTATTAGATTTTGTGTACTTGTGTAGCTCGTGCATCCCGCCAGAATAAAATGACATTAGAAGCCATTTATTACAGCTCCCCGGTTGCCGACAGACATCCAAGAATAATCTCACATTTTGTCATAATGATGTGATTTGCATTGCAAAGCATCTGTCAGAGGCCTCTGCTGAATCTGGGACCTCGTCACCTCCACTGTAAGCAAAAATCCACTGAGTTCCTGACTAAGAAATAACTCAGAATTCACATTTGCCTCTTGCTATTTCAAGCAAAAATAGTGTATTTCTTTCTACTTTTCAGACCTTGTCATAAATATATTTGAGTAATATTTGGAGGATTTGAATATTTATCATCTCTTGTGGGAAAAGTGTGAGGTATATAAGCATGAGAAATGGAGCCCTTGTCGTTATTTTTAATTAGTCGAAACTTATTCAACTGCGTTTTTGCTTACGCCTCGCAGAACTGTGTTTTATGAAATGCTGTTTAAAAGAGCTTATTCATCTGGAGGCTCATTACACTACAGTAATTACACAACACAGCGCTTTGCTCTGTGTCTGAGGGGATGCTGCTTACAATTCATAAAACCACACCTCCAGTGAGATAGCCCGAGACAACGTGGAAGACAAAAGAGCCAATAAACCTGTAGAAACAGATCCAATCTGATATGAGAAGGTAGAGGGAGCGACTAAATTGGGAGCCTCATGTTCTGCTGTTATTGCAGCACGGGGTATATCTCATCTCTGGGAGTAAGGTGTGCCTTTTGAATCCCACGCCAGTCACGAAGACAATGGATCAGAGGTGGTGAGATTGGAGGGAAGAGGAGTGTGGAGGGGGGATACCCTTTCTCAACTCTCCCCTATGGATGCTTAGATGTTGTCTGCAGGGGAAAATGATGATGGGGAAAAGGAGGGAATGATAATGAGAGAGAGAGAGGGAGGTGAGGAAAGAAAAAAAAGTAAGAAAGGGGCATCCATAGAGGGGATGCTGTGTTCACGGCGCTGCTGTGTCTGCATTATTTAAAAGCTCTCATTAACCTGAGCCTGAAAACAGACTAAATCGATAGCCAACGCAGAGACACAAAGAATTTCAGGGTGCTCCCTGTGCAGACTTCAGGATCATGGTGAGATATAACTGCAAAGGAGGGTTAAATTCATTCAGCAGAGGTAACAAACTGCTGCGCACAGGTCAAGGATCACCTGTCTTGCATTGATTTGGCCTGAAACCAGACGTGTTAAATAGAACATTGATCACGGTCTGTGAGTTTGTGTGATGTAGCACGTCCCCTGATCATTGACGGTCCGCAGGGAGCTTTGTTTGTGTTCGGAAAGTCACCTTAAAGGGGAATTCAGAGTGCCGTGTTGGTGAACGCATGTGTCTTTTGAGTGGACAATTTATTATTATCATGAGCTGTAGGTCTGTTTGTTTTACACTGCCTCATTGCTCTTCATTTACGTTCATGAGATCATGACCAACTTGTCACATCTCATTCATTTCATTTTCATTAATTTCCTCGGCAGTGCGATCCAGTGAATACATAATCTGTGACAGCACACTGTGATTCATTTGGATTGAGTCATGCAAATGGATTTATGTATTGCTATGAAGAGAGACACTAAACTGTATCTGTGCTCCGTGACTACATGTTGTAGCATACTTGGTCAACTAAATTTTATTCATAATTATTCAAAATCACTAACATACGAACCCCTCTATCTTTAGATCCTCAATTTGTTACCTAATCCAATTTTCAATTCATTATTCTGCTTCAAATATAAAACAGCATGACCTTATGTGAAGATGTGAAACTTGTAGCTCATTCTGTAAAGGACAATCAAAATTATCTGTTGACTGATAATGAATACATTTTAATTTTATGATCAGAATTTGTGTTTACTGGCTCTTCTTCTGCATCTTCTTGTATCATCTATATTAGAAAATAATTGGTTAGTTTGGCTCGGAGGCTGATGAAATGAGAGCTGCTAAAATTATATCCACCTTGCAATATGCTGCATCTCAATTTTCTTTCTCTTGAATTCAACAACTAAGCATGACCACATTAATGATTTGTATTCAATTCAACAATGACAAAGAAACATGAAAGATACAAAGGTGGTTACTGAAGATAACTAAAAGAAAGAAAGACAATTAAAGCTCTAAAAGAAAAAAAGAAAAGCAGAACGATAGAAGAATAAAGGACAGGATAGACTTAAGGGCAGACGGAGTTGTTGAAGCCAACAGCGCAAAGTGTCGGCTCAAATGGAGCGTGAGGGGGCAACTTCTGGCTCCTGGAGGGTTTTTCTTCAGGTCATCAAGCATCACATCATGGAGACGCAATTGTTACTATGGTCACACAGCTTTACAGCTACAGCCACAGACCCACCCAGAAAACACAGAAGCAGCCAAAACCCTCCTCTGTTCTTTCCTCATGCATGACTCAATCTAAAGACAGAGTCCCATTCTCTCTCTTCTCTTTCATATTTTCTGTTTGACAGAATACACCAACTCCTGAATAAAACCGGAGCATTCCCATCGCCATGACTGTACTGACTGATTTGTGATCTATAATCCTTAATGGAAACCCAATGGAAGCTTGTTTGAACTATAACATCTTTATCAAGTTGTTTAACAATGTGAATATCTCTGACCGGATATATTTTCTGCTTCACTATCTGATTGCTGTCTCTCACATCTCTCTTGCCCACACTTGTGCAAACATAATATATCTGAAAAGATAGATCAGGAACACTCTGTGCTTTAGATAAAGCTTCATCTCTTCATTGTCATTGTCACCAGATCTAGTTATGATATAGACCTACTTTAAAACAACTAATGAAATCCCCCAACGACGAGTGGAACTAAAGTCCCCAAAACACATGTATTGGATCAATTGATGCAACTGTGAAATGTGCCAGAGGTCCAGGATTTAGTGTATTAACCAGTGGATAACTCTGATTGTCAAGCCAGCTAAACTCCACCCAGTGTGATTATGGTGACTGTAGCATCAGTTGATTATAAATAATACATAAAAATATAATAATAAGAAGAAGGTGGAGAAGAGGAAAGAGAAAATGAAGCGTCGTGATAATACTGGGAAAAAGCTTTGTCAGGGCTCAAACACTTTGGAAATGTTCTGTAATTTGACCTAAGGTGAGTCTGATCAGGTCTCACTGATGCATCATGGTCTACCTGCAAACTGTTGCTCCTTCGCCACAAGTTGATCTCTTTGTGGAAAAGAAAAAATCACACAGATCTTCCCTCTGCACTGTCAGCCAGGCATTTGGCAGCTCTTATGGAGAGTAAAGCCTGAGACATAGATCCATTTAATCTGTTGCCAAAGTTTAATATTTTTTAGAAAAACCTTATTTGAAGTTAAGGAATTACAAGGAACTTTCATTTTGTATTGATTTTGGTGACCCCTGTGGACAGAAGCAGTAGTGTTTATATGAGCTGTGACACCTTGGCGCTACAACAAAACCCTTATCCTCCGCTGAGGAAACACTGGCAATGTATTTCAAAATAAAAAAGACATATTAGATACCAGTCTGGGAGGAAGAGGGACAATTCAGGATCAGTTTTGAATCCCTTCAAATCCTGCAGTTCTTTCCATTTGTCAAAATAAGCGACCGAGGTTGACCTGTGTTTCCGCCCGTCCTCTATCACTGTCCCTTTCAAGCTTTTATTTGTTTATCAGTCAATCCTTTTATTTTTCTCTTTGTTGATCCTGCTGTCAGCCATAACCACAAAGTACGTCAAAAACAAAATTCTCTCAATAAAAGTCTCCTCCTGCTTCCTTTTAACTACTAACGTGCTATTCACTGTGGAACTTTACCTGGAAAACGTAAACATAGAGTGCAGTAAATTGTTTTGTTTGATTTCGTGGGGAATCGGACCCGGTGACATGCATTAAAAATAACTATATAGAAATAGCCAATCTTCTCGCTGATGGTCTTGTTTGCGTATGTAGCTCATATAAAGGCATCAGTATTACATTGAGACTCTATCATAACCACTTCAAAGTTTGTTGTAGTAACTATAAAGCAGGTGATTTTACAGTGTCAGCAGAGACTATCCTCCCTCTGGTTCATGTAACTGTTTGTGTTGTTGCATACAGAAACACTTTTAATACCGTGCGCGGCATTTTAAAAAGATTTTCCAAACAACCTGATTGTGTCTAATATGACGAGGTTAGAAGTGCATTTATTTAAGCGAGCGTTTGTTCTGTCTTAACAGGCTTGACAAACTCAAACACTCTCTAAGGTGCAGGTTAAACCTGCCTTGGAAAAAACTGTCAGCTTAATGGCCCCTGCCTTACGCTGATAACTGCCAAGGTGTCTCCTGCTCTTTGGAAGTAGGTGGATAAAGGTGCTAAAGCCTTTGTGTAAAGGCACCGTGAAACAGAGCCCAGTGTCTTTTTATTTTTCTCTTTGAAGTAAAATTGACATTCAGCTCAGGATTTGGTTTGAAAATGCACCCTGTCTCCATGCATCTCCTCTGTTTTCTTTCTCTAAACTTCAGCACATTACACAAAGTTGCAGCGGCGCTCTTGTCCTTGAATGTAACTTCACAGGTTGTCTGTCTATTTTGTTTGAGTTCCCTCGCAGGTCGATTGAGGGCGTCAGTCATAGAGGGAGAGGCAGATGGAGGAGGACACGCCGACGGGTCGGATGGTGGGAGCCAAGGAGTCTGTCAAACTCCATCTCTGCTACGAAAATCGAAGTAGATGGACACAACTCTCAGTACAACCGCAGGACGTACAACCGAGTGCGGCGAGGAGGAGGGCGTGTGACGGGAATGCCAGAACACCATGTCACTGCTGATGACAGTCAATTTGTCTGCGAGTCAACAGGCTTTGAGAGATGCACTCCACTGCAGGCAGTCCAGAGCTGATGGTATTAATAAGGGGGGGTACTTACCTGGACATACTGCACAACATCATGCATGTGTGTCCATACCCATTATGTACCCAGCACCCATTCATCCATTTGTAGACTGTTCTCAACAGAAAATTGCGAGCGTTTGCGGTTTGCTTAAAGGCCTTGAACAACCTGTGTTTATGTTTTTCTGACAAGTACTTATGCAGGTAATGACTGTTCCCTCTCAGTAGCACAGGTAGCAGTAGCACGATGTTGTTATACCTCTGCAAAAAACAGAGGGATTTTGTGCAAATGATCGAGTGTACAAAATGTGTGGCTTTGCCGTACGATGCCTTGATTTCGAATCCCCTTCTACCTATCAAAGTTGGTTTCATTCAAGTGTGAAGACAATTTTTCCTGTTTTGTACTCAAGTAGTTCAACCATAATGTATTTGCCATGCACAGACATTTTACTTTATGTCTCCCATTTAGCATTTACAACATAGACTGTACATATGAAGTGGACATCCATTGGTTTGTGGATTGCCGTTTGATGCCTCGAGTTCAGCATTTTGTTTGCCATCTTGGTTTTTGTCTGTCGCCATCTTGGTTTTTTGCAACCAGAAGTGACTCGAGTGGGTTGAGCCAAGTACAACTGAACGCTGAATAAGACATTTTTAGGCGACAAAAAAGGTTATAATGAACTTCTATGAACTGTGAAAGGGTTAAAGTTGTAAGACGAAAACACGGACAACTCTCAGACCGGACAACGTCGTGATAGTGACCTGTCAATCACAAGGTAGCCACGCCCTAAAGCATCCCCTGCTTTATGGTCTATTGGACTCGAAATGGGACCATCATTTACTAAATGAACATCATGCTGTACTGAAGAAGACTTGAAACTAGCGATTGAGACCATAAACTCATGTTTACAATGTTTACTGAGGTAATAAATTAAGTAAGAATTAGGGTCATTTTCTCATAGACTTCTATACAATGAGATTTCTTTTTGTTTATGTTGAGATCAGCTGTACGTAGCAGAGCATCGTAAAACACTTCATTCAAACTGGAGAGAAACAAAATAAAACACACCTAAACCATCGTTGTTACTGTTTCCAACAATCACCAAGTGTGCTTTGGTCGAACTCAGCTATAATTTCACAGAGTTTAATGTGAAAAAATACAGAATTTACAGTCGCCCCCTTCATCCCCCCCTCATGCAGGTGAAAACATAACCTCCTTCCAAGGCCTTTGGCCTTGGCGGAGGGAATGAATATGTAATGTTCACATGAAATCCAGTGCAAATTTTGTCAGAAAACATTTGCAGGATTGTACATCATCTTCTTGGTGAATTGTGGAGACTGTGTGCAAGACACCATGTGTTCAATTTCTTTTTCATTTGGGAGAAAATTCTGGGCTTGGTGTTAAAGGCCTTGGTTATTACCATTTCCCTGTGGGTACTGAAGCCCCTGGGGGAAGCTTCCTTTGATACTGCCTTCCTTGCTTCCTTTGACTGTGTCCTTTCATACATATGGGGTCAGCATAGCTGCTGCTTTTCACCTGACGAGGAGGAGTTTCACCAAGAGAGAAATGCTCTCAGTATCTGCTGCACATTCCCTTTGAGTGTTAGCTGGAGCACTCTGGAAAACTGGAGGTACACCGCCGCCAGTTGAACCTGGCAGCGGGCAAGTTTGCTCCTTTTACCCCACTGCTCTATCTATACTGCAGAATTCTGTTTGACAGTGACAAGACACAGTATACTACTGTAAAATACATATTCCATTCATACTTAATACTTTCCCTACAAAAGTCCATCCTGTCCAGAGACTTGAAGATAGTCCAGGTGTTATTATACAACCCTAGAAGCATTGAATCTATCTAATATTTCTAAAGACTGATGATTGTATACCTCTTATATACCTTTTTATAATGTCAGTAGTACCAAACTGTGGCAGACCTCCAGATTATTGAAATGGACAAAGTGTCATCAGCTACACTGCATCCATTGGTTGAATCACTTTGGTGACCATATTCTGAAGCTCAGCTGGCTGTGGCTCCTGCCTACATCTTTGATATCTGATCTTTTAACCTTTAATGAGCTAACAACATCCTGAAATCTCATGGCAGGGCACGTCTGGCCACGGCTAACTCTGGACCAGAAGTGACTTTGCCATCTGAGCCTCTGAGCCTGCTGTGTGGAAATAATATATACAGTATCAGCCATATACAGTATATATTCAAAACGCTTGCATTTTTAAAAAATATTTTTTGGGCATTTCTGCTTTATTTGATAGTGAAAGAGACAGACTGGAAAGGCAGGGGAGAGAGAGGGGATGTCATGCAGCAAAAGGCCCTGGGCCAGACTCAAACCTGCAGTAAGGACTCAGCCTTAATGGTACACATTCTACCCAGCAAGCTACCAGGGTGCTTCCCATTTGCATTTGTTTTACCTATTAAATTTACACATGGAATGAATATTGGTCAGCCAAGACCTTGACCTTGACACACACAGTATGTTTGATTCTTTGTCTTTATTTTGGTCAATTAATTTACAGATAAACTCGCAGTAAATATGCTTCACAATAACAGAATCTGAATGCTGAAAATATAAATGGCAACAGGAGTCCATTTTCTAAACTTTTGTTAATAATTCATCATGTTTGCATATTTAAATCCAAACTTTGCATTTTACATTATATTTCAGGCTTTTTGGGATAATCTCTCTCTAGAGTAATAAATTGTTCAGCAAGCATATGTTTTGGGTTGGCGGCCGTAGCTCAATGTGTAGAGTTGTTGTCCTTCGACCGCAAGGTCGGCGATTTGACCTCTGACTCCTGCACTTCTGCATGTCGAAGTGTCTTTGAGCGAGACCTCTGCATTTAACCCATTCTACAATTCTTAGGATGGGTTAAATGCAGAGGTCAAATTTAATGTATGTATGAAGTTCAAGTTTGCTCAGTTTTAAGTTTAATTTTTTTTTTTTTTTTAAATTCACTTTTTTAAAGTTTAAATTTAAGTTTTTTTAAGTTTAAGTTTTTTTTTTTTTTTGTTTGTTTTTTTTTAAGTTTAAAATATACATAATTAATTAATCATTGTTAGCTTGAAGCATGAAGTGGAAATTGTGATAATTAGTTACCTAAACTTGTAGGTGCTGTAGTGAAGAACCACCTGAGATAGTCCTGTCAGGATCTGGTTATAGGAAGCACTGAAGCATCCGGTGGAGGAGAACAACATGATGATGTGTTGGGCCACATTGTGGAAATCTAACTTCTAAGTTATTTAAATGCCTAGTCCCTGTGTAGCCTTGGATGGTGGTAAAGTGGAAATCAAACAAATGAGTTAGCCCTGACTGGAAGAACTACCCTGGGTGTAATTACAGAAGTGAACCAGTAGGGAGCACACTTTTCATACCAGCTCAGTGGAGTCTATGCTACTGTATTTTGGCTCACAACGCTCCACTCACTGCCCTGGCCTGTATTAGCATAAAGTGTACTCTGCTGAGGAGGTGAGTGCAACATATCACCAACCTCCAATGAAATTCACTGTATGCATAATCTGTTCCACACATGACAGTCTAAGGGCAGCCTGTATTAATAATAAAATAAATAATAAATATTACCATAATGGATATAATGAATTACCTGACATCTGTACACAATTAAATTAATTTCCAAAATAAAGGTGAGAATTAGAGTAATTCAGTCCTAGTAAACTGGTGTTAAAAACACTTATCTAAACAAGCTTTATTACGTGAGTATTTCAATGGTTTCCATTATTCTGTTTTAGGCACAGAACTGGTGACACTAGAAACATCAAGAGAGACATTAAATCATTGAATTATTTAACAGTATAGTGAATAAATATGAGTGTGAAGAAGACTCCTAGGTAATATGAAAATGTAATTCTTCCTGCCTCTCTCTCTCTCTCTCTGTCTGTCTCTCATTTCCCCACTTCTCCCCAAGGCGCGTGCGTAATTAGTCCATATTGTACCAGACTGGTAAAACACACAAATCACATATATATGCACCCTAAAGGACACATACCCGAAGTGTTAGCAAGCCTAATGTTGAGCTCGCCTTTACTATTGTTATAATAATGATGATTGTTATGGTGGTTGACTATCCTTGTTAAAATGTGTTGATTCTTTTTAATGCTTTTGCATCTCCACTCACAGAGCACCTCTGGTTTCACAACAGATTCTTCCCAGCTACAATAAGACTGGTGGCAAAGGACGTTAAAGAGGGACATACATATCCCACACCTCACCTCCATATACCATTATTGACACACAGTACACCTGAACTGAATGGACTGTCATGCTGTGCAATATGCTGCCTTCCACTGTGTAATTGTCTGAAATATATTAATTATTTATTTGTTTTAATATGTTTTTGAGAGTTAAATGTTCTTTTAACATGGTCATGGAGCATATAAATATAATGTATATTTGTATTCTGGAGGTATCGTTCCTATGCAGAGGGTAGTTTAGTTTATTTATTGACTACACTGCGGGCGTTTTGTATTTCAATAATTTATTTATTTATTGTGTTGGAGTTGAATTTGCTATTTATTCTGTACTGTAATTACCTTGTGCCTTTTCTACCTTTTTTTCTTTTCTTAAAGCTGACTCGGTGTAAACTGCTCAGAATTCCAATGTACTTATATTAGGTGCAAATGGCAAATAAAACTCTTAAATCTTGATACACTGCAATAGGAAATATACTGGGACACATTTAGAATGTTTATGTTTAAAATTGTGTCAAGTGTCTAAATATTTTATATTTGTGACATCACAAATGGGCAGAAATCCTGACAGCTTGTTTCAAATGCAGAGTTTGTGAATACGGGCTGTGTGTATTTCCCTGTGGATTGAGTGTTTAGATACTTTCACAGCATTTATATAGAACTTAAGCCTGCTTTGTAATAAAAAAAACGTGAAAAGCTCACTTTTTTTGTAATATGGGGCCTTTAAACAGAACCAGGGGGATTCCTAGTTTATTTTTTAAGTGTAGATTTGACCTTTCAGGTGTTGTTTACTTCACATGTGCGTTTGTATTTATTAAAACGAACAAGATAATGGCCCCGCACTGCAAATGACAAATAAAACTCTTGGAATCTTGAATCTTTTTGCTTTTTTTTTTTTTTACATAAATGCTGATCTCTCGCCCAGAAGTATTTGGAGACGAGGGTGTGGCAAGATCCCAAATCTCTTGAAAGATGAGAAACACTATGAAGGTGGGCAGGGCAGGTAGGCTACAGCACAGTATAAAAGGTTTATAGGGAGAGGGAGTTGCTTTTGCTGCAAACTAGCTTCCCCCAAATCTTTACGCACTGGTCCTGCGTCAGGAGCTCGGCATTGTGTTCTTGGAAACAGCGTCAGAGAGCAGCTGAGAGAGGCTTAACATTTCAAACGCCTGGCGGTAGGCTGCAAAGTTTCCACCCTGAACACACTATGGTCATGTAGCAGCAGCAGGCAGACAGGCTGGAGCAGCAGGACACCTCACCTCAAGGATTGGTGTTCAATAATTAGTTTGCTAGTAAAGTTGTGGTGGTGGGCAGAGCCTCTTTGGATCACTCTCAATGCGTCGTTTTGGTTTATGTCTGATGGAAGATGTATTTCAATTAGTGCAGAAGAGTTCAATCCGTGCGTAAAAACAAGAGCACTGTTGCGATTTATCACTTCTCCTTGACTTTTTTAACCAGGACATTTTGTTGCAGACTATTAATGTACTTCTTTAAAGTATAGGCCTGATTCTAATTGAATAAGTAATCACGTTTAATTTGAGTTCCTTTTCCATCTTTTGCGTAAAAGTCTGCTCAACATATAGTGCACCAAAGTGGGATTCTGGTTGTTATTAGTCATAGATGTCCTCTCAGCTGGAAGGAGGAGGCCTGCAGCTGGAGACCACAGCAAAACTTCATCATGTGCTCAAATCCGAAGAAGTTGTTGACGTGACCAGTCCTGACGGATGCAGCTGCAGCAGCAGCCTTGGGGACGGAGGGGAGAATAAAAAAGTGTCCCTGTCTCCTCCTCCTCCTCCTCCTCCAGAGCGCCATCAGCAGCAGCAGAAACCGCGCAAGATGACCCGGAGCCCCAAATGCGCCCGCTGTCGGAACCACGGCGTCGTGTCGTGTCTGAAAGGCCACAAGCGCTTCTGCCGCTGGAGGGACTGCCGCTGCGCCTGCTGTCTGCTGGTGGTGGAGCGGCAGCGCGTCATGGCGGCGCAGGTCGCTCTGAGGAGGCAACAAGCTGCGGAGGTGAGGAGAGAGCATGAGGGGCAGGTGGGAGAAAGAAAACCTATAGTAAAATAGAGGATAAAAGTGATAACCTCACTATAATTTCACTACTAAAACAGTAAACATTCGTAAGATAGTACAGCGTCAATTGTATGCAAAGACAATCATGATGGTTGGCATTGTATTGGAACAAAACGTGGCACAGTTTAAACTCATAAATACATTAATTGGATCAGATGACATCACAAGTTTGAGTTTTAGCACTCTAGTTTTTGGATTTGGGAAAAAAGTTGTTCATGTTTACTAATATTTTGTTTGACTATCTTAGACCATATTAGTAACATGTATGAATCTTGAAAATAAACCTGGTTCCCCTTTAAGTTCTCCAAAAATGTATATTTTAAAATCTCTGTCATGCACAAAAATCCTGGTGCCTCACGTTTTACCACATGAAAACAAGTGTGCAATATGTTTCTCACAATACAGAACTAAAATATTCACAATGTCACAATTTCAGAAAATTCCAAAAATTCCAAAAAGATTGAGATAATATAGATAAATACTCTCCTAGGAATTTGCTTTGGTTTTGTTGGTGCAAGTAAACAGTGTAACAACAAAAGAATAGATAAAACGTTAGAATAAAATAAGAATAAAAAAAATGAATTTCTACAAATATACAATAGATATTGTATCAATACTTTATTTTACTCTTTGCCTGTTTATACCTCCTGATAATCATATATCTACATTACTTAAGCAGCTGATCCATAGTCCAGTGTTGGTCATGTATGGTTTTTCGTTTGTTCCTTTTTCCTGATGATGGGCCTTAAAGCTAAATGGTTGTGGAAGATGTGTATGAAGGTGAAATTTATATATATATTTGGAAAATTTGAATGTTATTAGTGTAACACAAATATGATGTTGTATATATAGTATGTATGTGATAGATGTAATGTACTTGATTTCGGACACCAGGAAGGCTAGCTGGTGCCATTGGTATCAACTAATGGGGATCCTTTTAAATAAATAAATAAATAAATAGTGGAGGTCTGTTTCTTCTCCATCACTGACCTAGCCCTGCACTGTAAACAATTGCTGTTAATTTACAGCATGATTTCAACAGTATTAACCTTATTGCTAAAAACTGTGCTTTGCTGTTAATACAAAAGAAATCTTGTTAAATTACGCACATAGGCCGTTTTTTAACTGAACTGTAATGCATTCTTAAAAAACAGCACTTTACTGCTGATCAACTGTCTAAAGTATCATCAGTAACAGTTTCATGCAGTATTTATTTAATTCTG